>MIQA02024046.1:0-28908 GCA_001887855.2 Sclerospora graminicola
ACCAAATTTACATTTGGTCCTACTCAATTGCATGCTTCCTCACTGCAATTTTACAGTGTAAGCCGTGTAACAGTTGCCCTGTTACACGTATAGTCGGAGAACGATAGCGGAAATAGAGATAACGCGAGGGGATGTGGAGTGGAAGAAGCCAGCAGAAACTGAGGCGAACCGATTATGCATCACTACACAGAATGTGCGGGGTTTCAAGGTGCAATCGAGACAAGAGTGGCTACAAGTGTGGAGGAACAAATCACTTTCAAGGAGGGTAGACTGTACGATCCTTCAAGAAACGCATATTACGACCGCGGCTGAAGCAGAGGAAGTGACAAGTGCGTGGGAGCGAATGTGGAACTACAATGACCCGGCCAAGAGACTGGCGTACTGGAGCATATCTGCAACCAAGGCATGTGGGGTAGGGATTCTTCTAACGCCGGATCACGGCAAGCGAGCGCGCCCTTGGAACCGCAGCAAATGGACAGAGCGAATAATAGTGGTGGAGCTGGATCATTGGAAGATTATTATCAACATTTATGCCCCAGCTGATACTAATGTTAATCGTTCTAGGTTTTTTCGAGATATAGGTGGATGGCATACAACAGATATGGGAGATGTCATATTAGCAGGCGATTTCAATTGTGTGGAAGCGCCTCAACTGGATCGTCTCGCGCCAGGAAGCGACATTAAGACTGAGTGCGTGGAGCTTTCAAGATTGATAGCATCAGAAGGCTGGTATGATGCGGCGCTAGCCCAGCAATCAGCGTGGGATGCTGACCAACTAACTGCGAGTATGGAGTTCACTTTCTAAAGAGGAGAAACAGCTAGCAGACTCGATAGGATTTATATTCCAGCAAACCGGTATGATTGGGTGGAGCGAGTAGAAACTAGCACACCGTTAGTCTCCTCAGATCATGAGGAGGTAACATTACTTCTACGTGAACCACAGAAAAGGCAGCGAGCATTCAACCGGCAACAATTTCAACTACAATATCCAGTGACTGGTGCAAATCGGAGGAGAGTAGTAGAAGAAGTAACGGCGGAAGTGAGGCACAGAAAGGGCGAGACATTCAAAGCACACGTTAATTGGGATCAGCAAGTTCAGCTGTGGACGGTAGCAATCATGCGGGTGCGAAAACGAGTGCGGCAACGACGAAAAAGGAAAGCGGTACAGTTATCACAGTCTCTTTTTGGAATGTTAACCTCTAGAGCCCAAATATTAGGTATTGCAGCCAATGAAGCACTCCGTGACAACAAGGTACGTCAGGGACGTAAATTGCGACGCAGCATGGATACTACGAGATGGTTGTTTAGACGCACAGCAGTGTGGGAAAGTAATCAACATGTGACAGCAATCAAGGTACCAGGGACACACTCGCATGGAATGGACGAGATGAGCATCCCTGACAAATTCGCACTAGTGTGGAAGGCGGTGTTAAGTTGCAGGCATAGCAAGATAGCACCTGACAAGCTGGAACCTGCTCTGGATCTCTTTGTCACATTTCGAAGTGACAGACGGGTAACGGTAAGCGAAAATGAATCATTGATGGCACCCATAGATTAAGGAGATGTTAAGTACGCGCTACGAAGTTTGGAGAGAAGGAAGGCAGGCGGCCCAGACGGCCTGAACAACGATTTTTAAAAAGACTTTGAGGACGAATTAATTCAAGGCTTATGCATCGTAAGTAATGCGATTCTTCAGGGAGACGAACCGCCACGGTCCTTTTTGGAGGCGGTCATTATACCACTCAGAAGAAAAGGGGACTCAGATAACGCGATGGACTATAGGCCGATATCACTGCTTCAAACCAGTTACAAGATATTCGCCAACGTACTAGTAGCTCGTTTACAAGGTTTTCTGGGAAGATTGATTGGTGACACGCAACAAGGTTTCGTGCATGGCAGGCGTGCCTATGCACCATCAAAAGTAATAGACATGGATCGAGCTGTAGTACTGATGTTAGATATGCTGGAACAATTTCGTCAAGCTTCAAGATTGAAAAGTGCAGCAGATAGCGGAGGGGTTCTGATGATCGACTTTGCGAAGGCGTACGACACGGTCGACCGGAACTATCTCATGCTTGTTCTCAAGAAATTCGGATCTTTTCAGAGATTTTATTGCCGTAAATATCAGATTTGAGAATGAGAATAAGGGACCATGGCCTTAATGGCTATCCAATCGGTAGCAAATGCACTTTCTCGTGTCCAAAAGAGGGGGCCAGTGCCTATATGTAAGTACTAGTATTATATTTAGATCGAAAGTACCGGTATTAGTGTGGGCCACTCTCACTATCGCAAATGTCGGCAAAATTCCTGCGTCGCTCCGTGACCTCCTTGGCAACTTCTCGTTCCCCCTGTCGTCTCTTACCTCTAGCATCGTTCTCTTCATCCAGCACTGATGTTGCACGTGACAAGAAAGTACTGACAGAGACGCTACGTGAGCTCCGAGCCAGCGAACACTTCGACCTCATCGTGATTGGCAGTGGACCTGCTGGCCAAAAATGTGCCATTGACAGCGCTAAACACGGTAAATCCGTGGCAATAGTTGACAAACGTGACATGCTGGGGGGTGTTTGCGTGCACACTGGCACTGTGCCATCAAAGGTGGGACTAAAACGAAGGATTTAAGTGTCAAAAAGAAGTAATATCGTCCAAATATCTGTCTTGTATCGCTTGACTTTACCGTAGACGTTCCGTGAAGCGACGTTGCATTTGACGGGATACCGTCACAAAGCCTTTTATAATGGACAAACAGGACCAAGCAAACGCATTGGCGTTAAAGACATTATGCAACGTGTGAAAAAGGTTGAAAACGCGGAAACGGACATCACGCGCCATCAATTGATGCGGAATGGAGTTCAACTTCATTCATGGCACGGCGAGGTTTATGCCTGGAAATGAACACATGATTGCAGTACTATCGAACGAATCGTACGAGACGGCAACGGACGCCAAGAGACATTCAAGTGCCGACATCTGCAAGCGGTACTAAGTGTTTGTATTGGATCTAATGTGGTAAAATGATACTAACTTGTTTTCTTGTGATTGGTTCTTTCAGTGTGTTAACAGCGGATAAGTTTTTATTATGCGTGGGTACACGTCCAGCGCGTCGTCCAGATATTCCGTTTGATGGGGAGACAATTTTCGATAGTGATCAATTATTGTGGGGCAAAGTCAAGACTGTTCCTCGTCGCTTGATCGTTGTTGGCGCGGGTGTAGTTGGAATGGAGTACGCGTCGATGATGACAATAATTCCAGGCACGGATGTCACGGTAATTGATGGACGCAAAGAGATTCTTAATATGGCCGACAAGGAAGTTTCCGAGGCACTGTGTTACTCCATGGCTCAAACTGGCACCCGGTTTCTACTGGGCGAGACGATCAAAAGTGTGGAAAAGTCGGCGAATGGCGAAGTCTTTGTGCATTTAGAAAGTGGCAAGACGGTCATTGGGGATGGCCTACTGTACACGGTCGGACGCCAGGGGAACGTCGAAGGCTTAAACTTGGAGGCAGTGGGCCTCAAGCCAGACAAACGAGGACGCATTAAGGTCGACAATAATTTTCAGACGGCGGTGCCCCACATGTGCGTTTATTCATATGGCACGCAAATGCTAAAAAAGTGCAATTTTTTGCTAACGTTTTTTTAAATAATTGATTTGTTTTTTCTAGTTATGCAGCAGGGGATATTATTGGCTTCCCAGGGCTCGCATCAACGTCCATGGAGCAAGGACGGCTTGCTTCGGTCCATATGCGCACGTCCAAGTCTTTCTACACCAAAGAGATTGATGATGATAAGAAAATGGATGACCCGGACCGTGTGCGCACGCGCATGCGCTCGGGTGAGGTGTTTCCTTTTGGTATTTACACTGTACCGGAAATTTCCATGGTGGGCAAGAATGAGCAACAACTGACGAAAGAAGAAGTGCCGTATGAAGTTGGCGTAGCACGTTACGAAGAGCTGGCAAAGGGTCAGATGCTTGGCGGCGTGCCTGGCTTTCTCAAGATCATTTTCTGCCCCGAGACTCTCAAAGTTCTCGGCGTTCATGCTATCGGTGAGGGTGCTACGGAAATTATTCATATTGGACAGGTTGTTATGTCTACTGGCGGAACGCTCGAGTATTTCCGCAATGCCGTTTTTAACTACCCGACGCTGGCGGAAGCCTATCGCGTGGCAGCATTGAACGGTCTTCGGAAAGTTGATTGCTTGCGAGATTGTTAAATATGGAAGGACAAATTTGCAAAAAGATGAAAATGGGATAATCAGAGCAAATACATGTAGACCTTCAGAAATTTGAACATGATTGATAATTCAGTATGAGAGGGATGCACTTGGAACGTTACAGGGTCGTTAAGGTCGTAGCAACTTCAGCCGATTTGTATTTAAAATTGACTGCAAGGATCACTTTACGTAGCACGTTTTGAAATGAAGCGTATCTAAACCTTCTTGTTTTGTCGCGAGTATCTTCTAACGCTGTGTTGAAGGGCATGACGAAAGTCGAGATCAAGTATGAACGTCAATGGAGGTGTTGAGTAAAGCAGGGTGCTTTGGATAGGCATTTGTATAGTGTTATCGTAAATCGCCAAATCGTGCCAAAGGTATTCAACGGTGTATTTCAAGTACAGTACGGTACAAACGACTAATTGTCCGACTTTGAGATCGTTCGTCGTCAACAGGCTCGTCAATACAGCGTTGTTATTGCATCCACCAATACAAATCACTTGAAACGTTGAGAAATCCGTAACGACAATACTTTCAGCATCATACTCGCCCTGAACAGCATCTCAGCCACAGTTCATGCGACTAATCAGCAACGTGCGTGTACTAAAATAGCTTCTCGCACTTTGGTTTAAAATATGAACTATAAAGCAGCTGAGAATCCATTGATACTTTTTCTGGACCAGAATGATTGGTGCAGTGACACAAATTCGGACACTTAAAACGTTTGATTTGTATACAAATACTAAGTTGGCTCCAAAGGAGTTATTGACGACACTGCACCACTCATTCTGACCCAGAGGAAGAAATAAAAAAAACATGCTTCAATTCTGAAACTCGAACTGTCTTTTTTTCAGTGTCAGATCGATCGATTTGCCATTCTCACACGGGCGGTTGCGAAAACTGAGCGTACAAGAGTCATCAAACTTTGGATGACGCAGAACGCACAAGGAAGCAGCGAGAAGAGCGCGGTGCCGACAGATGACACGGCTCTGCTGGCCACTTCCAACTATGACAAGCTCAAGACACCCAATAGTGGCGACTCGCCCGTCTCGGAGCGTCTCTCGACGTCACAGCGTCCATCGAATGAACAGGAACAGAATGAACCAGAGACATCGACAGAAAAGAATGGAGAAGGGTGCGATGATCTGATGCATGGTATCAATTCGTTTTGGGCCATTGTCTTTCCTGTATGCGTCACAATGATTGTCGCCAGTCTTGTTGTCGTCAACTACCGCAGTGCTAGTATTGAAGCTTCAATGTCGACGTACTTGGTTTATGGTGATTCAGGATCTGGGGGTACTGGAGAAAGCAGTGGAGGGGCTGGATTGGGGAAATCGCTCATCAATGCGTTAGTGATTATTGGTGCCATTGCTCTCCTGACGTTTGGCATGGCCTTGTTGTATAAGTACAATTGCATGAAATTTCTAAGTGGGTACATTATGTTTGCCTCGACGGCCATTTTAAGCTTTGTCGGGGGGCAATTAGTGGATGAAATTGTGAACGATCATTTTGGGTGGCCTGTGGATTGGCCTTCGTTTCTCTTTGTGATGATCAATTTTGGGTTTGTGGGCGTGATTGCAATCTTTTATCAAAAAGGGACGCCCAAAGTTGTACAAAATGGCTACTTGGTCATGGTTAGTGTCATTCTAGCTTGGGAATTTTCCATGTGGCCGGAGTGGACAACCATCACGTTTTGTGTCGTCTTTGCTTGCTACGATTTGTGTGCCGTATTGACGCCGTGCGGGCCACTAAAGTACCTGATTGGCCTCATTCAGGAAAAACAAGCACCTTTGCCCGGTTTATTGTACGAAGCGGATGTTCGAGACGGTGTCTCGCACGATCATCATCGACAGCAACAACAGGAACAACGACGAGTGAAAACTTCCCCACCAAATGATATGATGGCCGCCGAACAGCGTCATTCGTCCTCTGCTACCTCTCAAACATCAAGTCGTAGCCATCAGAATACTACAATCAACGTATCTGCTACACATACCGGTCCGATACCTCCAACTCAAGCGTCGACGGTCGCTCCAGCAGATGGCATTGGGTCGTCTCCAATCCCCGTCATGACGTCCGTCCAACGTCCCCGCAATGTCGCCGAGTCCAACTTTACTACCCACGAATGTGAAACGCTTGAGGCGCTTGTGGCTCTCTTGACGACGTTCTACGAGACATTTAGTCCTGAAGATACGTGGAAAGCTCCCCAGGTGGCGGAGAAATTCTTTCCTACCCAAGATCGCATGTGGTTGCTCATGTTTCACAAATACTACGTTTGTTCCTGTTCGATTGACATGCCGTGTCCAGTGCAAGCTAGACGAGATCGTCGACAACGCAAACGTGAGGAAGAAGAAGAAGACAAGACAATCAAGTTAGGATTGGGAGACTTTATTTTCTACAGTGTGCTGGTCGGTCGAGCTGCGATCAAGGACTTTTCCACGTTTGCTGTTGCTTTTGTTTGCATCGTAATGGTACGCATACGTCGTCTTGTGCGTACATTTTTTTTTCGTTCTGAAGTAGTACTAACACGATGGTATTTTTTTCTTTTTGGTTCGATAGGGGCTCGGAGGAACGCTCTTTCTGTTAGCGGTGCTACATAAAGCGCTACCGGCGTTACCGATCTCTATTTTTCTAGCCACGATATTCTATCTCTTGACAGAATACATTTTCATCGACTTTTGCAGTTTCATGATGGCATTTCCCGCCGCAGTGTAGTAGTGGAAGATATATTAAACCCAATAAACACCTTTATGTTTTGATGTCACCCCATAAAATGGTATGGTTATACAATTAGGAATGGATTGCGGTGCGCTCAGCCGCCTGGGAAAGCTGGCAGAGGGCATCAAATTGTCGAGCATGGAGCGTCGTTTCAAGGCTCGCATCTGCTACAGCAAGACGCAATCCTTCCTCATGACTGTTTCCTAGAGGCAACTTGACCCCTGGCTGCGTCGAGCTCGAATCACGGCCAGCGTATGCACTGGCCAGTCCTCCAGCAAACGCTTCGAGCAATGGAAAGCGACCGTTTATGACTCGCCACGCCTTAGTAAACGAAAACTCTTGACTCTTCCCTAGTGCCATTTTCAGCTCTGGTTCGTGCATCGCAGCGCGATGGAATGCTTGAAACTCTTGCTCGATCGCATCGACCTCTTCATCCGGATAATACGCACTCAATTGAATTTCATAACGTTTCAATAGTGCCGTGAATTCTCGCCCCGAGACCTGTGAAAATTCATATGGTACCACGGGGGGCAAGGGCGTTAGAAACTCTTTCGCGGTTTCCACTTCCGTCGGGATTGTGCCCAATTCCGCTAAGACTTCGGCCAAGTTGACCAATGACATGGCGACATTTTTAAGCACATCATCCAGTGCCCCCGGGTCGACATGTGCGACCACATTGCTTACAAACGTGCCTTGATCTTTTAGAAATTCCAATACATTGCGCTTGAGAATGGAAAAGTGCTTTTGCTGCGAATAATACGGCACCTCTTGCGTTCTCGCTTGCTGCTCTCGTCGAATGACAAAAGTCGACACGAGTTCCGTGAACAAGTCCGAGAGGATTTGCCCTTGACGCGTTCGAGAGAGGCGCGGCGATTGCAATTGTTTAAACGCTTCGTTTGCGCGAGCTGCGATCCAATGGACGACAAAAAACGTGACCCACCAGACATCATCCACTGCCGTGATTGTACCAACGGAAAGAGAGGACGAGGGCACTGCCTGTTGATTCAATAGGTACTTGAGCAACCGCACGCGTTTGTCTGTAATCCATTTCGTATCCAATCCCATTGCAATCCATTCCGTCCGTACATTGAGCTGGACATTTCCACGTAACGAAGAAGAAGACATCTCTTGTCCCTTATTGTTTCGTTTCGCGTGGAAAACACTGGGAGGAGGACCCATTTCTTGCAAGAGCACGTCATTATGTTGAATACAAGCAATCAACGTACGTAAAGTCGAGAGAAACTGGCCCTCTAAGAGCGAGTCATAAAACAAGTCGAGTGTTTGGGATAATTGCTGACACGCGCCCCACGTTTTGTGCAACACGCGATTCGGAATCACGGGAACCGAACGTTGGATCGATGTCTCTAACGCTGCAAGAACCTCTGCTGTACGGTACACACCCGACGCAGTCGATGCAGGATTCGAAGGGTTCGTATTGGTTGGACGACCGTCGTGCGTGATGCCCAATACTTTTACGCGCCATAATGGAAAAATCAGGTCCAATACTTTTTCAATATCTTGCACTAACGCGGGTGCCGTATGGTATTGAAAAAATGGGAGTGCCAAAACATGGATATCGTGCAACTGACCTTGTGCATATCCGACGATTCGAACATCTAAATACCCTGCTTGAGGCACTTTGGGCGCTGCTGTTACTTCACGTAGTACGAGGCCAATTGCCCACGAGCGAGCGACCAATTGTCCAATCAAGTGCATACTCGAACAAAGTGTCAAGCGTGCGAGTTGTCGAATGTCCATTTCTTTCAAAAGAGGCAACGGCGGTCCTTTTTCCCGTCCATTTCTCTGCTGGTTTACTGCCATCCAATAGAGCGCCATGTGGTCGGGCGCCAGACCCGCCGCCAACGACTCGACGACCAGTTCCAATTCCATTCGATTGAAAATCGCGACGTGATAGTATTTCTCCTTGACCGGATGACTTTTGGTGTCTAAATCCTTGGTATTATTGCTTGGCGAGAGCTCAACGAGTTGACACGCTCGAAAATTCCGTGGCACCCAGATTTGAGCTTCTCCTGAAGCTGCTAAAGGGAGAATCAAGTCGACAATTCGTTTCGGAATGAGAAACCAACACTGGTTTTCAACGGGTATTTTCTCCACAAGAGCAAGTGCTGGAGGATAGAGACTCGTCGGACGATAAGGAGGACGAGAAGGAGCAGGCGGAACGATGGCGACTTCTTGCTTTTGGTGCTTAATCATCTCCTTTTCGGGCTCCTCCTGTGGCAGAGCATTTGTCGTAAAGAAACTTTGTTTGAGGTCATCACTACAATTTCTATACGCTTCCCATTTCGTTGGATGTTGCAATTTATGGTGTTGAATATAGAGATCCGTACGAAACGGTGCCCGAAAGTATTTGCTCGTAGATATGGTTTTCCGCTTTTTCCCCACGCGCTCTTCGCGACCAAAGAACCGACAAAAGAGACACACGACACAAGTCACTTCGTCCGTGCTCGAGTCCTGCGCCACGACTTCCAAGCCGTACCGCAGCGCATGGTGGGCACCAAAGCGTAGAGTCGTTCGCATTATTTCGTGTGGAAAAGAATGAAATATGGTGAAACTGTTTTATGCCGCAAATACCATACCACAACGTACACGACATGCTACTGTACGTAAATAAGTCAGATCCTCACCTATCATCTGGCCCAAAAAACCATACCCTAGCGTTGAATCTCCCTATCCTCGACCCCATGTCCTACCAATGAGATAGGCACTGCACCTTTAGGTTTTATGACGTCTCGATTTTGTCATTAGATTTACCAAACGTGGGTGATGTCATGCATGGACTTATATGATTACCGGCTGAAATGCTATTAATAATCTAGATTGTTTACTAGCGCAGTGAGGTCGTTTAAAGAGGAGCAAATTTAAATAGAGCCAGACCTCAAACATCCGGGACCTTTCGCACCCAAAGCGAGAATCAGTTAAATTGTATGATCGTCATACGCAAGGATTTTGAAGCGAGCAGTCCTTTACACTTACTTGAAGTATTACCATAGGGACACATCACAATACTCCATGTATTAATACTTGTACAGAACTCTCGCAGGTGAGTGGCTATTGTCCACTCCATCGATTCTTACCAGGGAACACAGAATGTACACATGTAGTTTTTAAACGTGCGAAGGCGGAAAAAAATCAGCGTGGTGGGTACATATACATACTCTCTTGCTACCTCATTTCTTTATTGGACAACGGTATGACAATATCTTTACTTTTTTTAGTTCCTCTAATATTTATGCGTAAAAATGAGTACAAATGTATTGCTATAACTTCTATGTTATTCGGACCCCCCCTCGAGGATATTCGGACCCCCTGTACCGTAACATAGGTACAATGTACCTCAAAACGACATTCGTACCTAGGATAAGCGATGACATTTATTAAGAAAAAATAAATACATGTAAGAGGATCTATGAAGAAGTTGCAGACAGTCAACCGCCCATCTCCCTCCCCCCTCCGTACAGCCAATATTCAAAGGTTATGTGTATCTCCAATTTTGTTTTCTTCTTTTTATTATATTGTGATTGGGAATGATGTCTTAGTGGTGCGACTGTATAAGCCAAATGTTCATGTATGGCGAGACATTTGCTGCCAACGTCCATGTCTTTATCGACTACAATGCTGCCCGTTTGCTTATCCAGTATGCTTATCTTGCTAATAGTTTTGGGTAAGGGACAACTCGAAACTTGACAGAAATCAAGCGCGACGTAAGTGCGACCTTCAGCCGTCAGATTGGCCCCAATTAGCGCTGCATTGTTTTTGTTTCCCGTGACACCATGGAAGAAGAAGACAGGCAGTTTTGTACTTTTGATAGAGTTGTCAGCCACACAAACCCCGACCGCCACAATAATGGCAGCAAACAACAGAGCACGAATTACTACATCAAGCCATACTCGTGTTGCATGTACTCCCTCAAGATGAAGCCGAGATCCACAATGTGATGCGCGTGAACGCCCCAGTGCCGATTGGTTTACACAGGAGATTTCTGCGTCTGCGCAATCACCCATGATACGCGCTTTTAAGCAATTGCACTACGATCTGCAGTCCTTCACCAATCGCGCTGACGTCTACACCGTCACGTATCTCTCACCGTTCGTTAAGTTCAGTAAGTCGGAGCGTACGAGCAATATTTTTTATAACGGGCGCTGCCATCTCTGCAATTAGCAAATTTCTCTTGTTCGAGCTCATTACTACCGGTAGTGCGCTGTTGTTGCTATCAATCGAATCGCGGTTCAGTGATTGTAATTACTCTTTTTACGTCTACAATTTGTAATTACACTTATTACGCAATACACACCTGGTTAGGACGGTACATTGTACCTGGCTTACGGTACAGGGGGGGGTCCGAATATCCTGTATGGGGGGTCCGAATAACATCTGAGGTGCTGGAATACATAAGACAGACGAGACCGTGCTACGTCTATGTAAAAAGCGATGAAATGCATGTTGTACAGTGAAGAACATTTCTCACAGCATGCCGTCGTAGACTTCACGCGTACTGTCGACCAACCTTTTTTTGCCAGCGAATTCATTCTAATACTTCCTAGTTTTACTTATTCTTGACAGCTACTTGTTTATAGAGGAAATGACGAAATCTCATTTGAATAAGTTATGTTATTCGTTCTTAATTTGTTCCAACGTCAAATAAGGCTCCCTTATATAGTAATATGAATGAAATTTACTACGGAAAAGTGCGACGACATAATGCTAATGAGATTTGATACTGTAAAAGCTTAGATGAAAGAGATATTTAGCTGTCGCAAAAGCGTGTAGTGGAGGTCACCCCTTACTGGAGAACGTAGAAAAATATTACCGCAGAA
The DNA here is from genome assembly GCA_001887855.2 of Sclerospora graminicola. NCBI lineage: Eukaryota > Oomycota > Peronosporomycetes > Peronosporales > Peronosporaceae > Sclerospora > Sclerospora graminicola. The sequence continues at coordinate 11,767 of MIQA02024046.1, forward strand.
GCGGAACACAAACGCATTGTCGAAGTACCTATCGTGTCAGTGGAGTGATAAATGCAACCAATAGGTACCAATTACATTATGTGTTGATTGTGCCACCTTTCACTGTAGTACTTTCTTTGATTTGATGGGTGGCTCCACAATTACGGAAACAGAGTTTCCTCCCACTGTTGTACTAGTACTTGGGAGAATCTAAGGAACAGGAGCAGCCAAACATAAAACCTACATTACAAATCCAAGGTAGCTAAGGTATAAAAATGACGTTATTTTTGAGTTCAATGAGAGAATTTTGATACATTCCACCGACAATTTAAGTATTGGCCGAGCACTCGCCAGCAAATTGCGCTTGTCTATTTTGAAAACGTATGCAGACGTTTTACAGTGTTAGGTTAAATTTGGAAACTGAATGACATTAACTCTATAGCTAGGTCCTGGCTCACATTTTGTATAGAACTCTCTCCTCGCTACATCCAGTCTCTCATCTACCTGCTCACAACGGGACCATGAGGTCGCGTCAACTTAGTGAAGTATTCAAGCAGTCCCGTCTACTACACGTGTATGAATAAAATTTGAGTATGATTCCAAATGGGATGTAAGAACAATGATATTCAGTCGATGGTTTACCGGCATATATGTATCAACGCTCCCTTCATAGTGCATGCTCCACTAAGCCGCACATCTTGATGAGTTCGGAATGGGCAACCTTGATTAAAAAAATACAGAACAGCGGTACAGTCTGAACCAAAACTAAACTAATTTATGTATCTCTAAATCTGCATATTTCACAATCATCTTGCGGGTCCATGAAAACTAAACTGCAGCTTCAAATCTAGTGTGTTGGATACGACAGATTATGAGCAAAACCGCAAAATTTGGCACCCCTTCCCCAATCAGTTTTGGAGGGTGCCAAATCTTTCAGACTTTTGCCGTTGGTTTTCATTGGCTGGCCTCAAATCAGCATTATTTACAAATTACGGTATTATTGTTTCTAAGTTGAACAAAAAGCGGCCAAAATAAAAATCGAGCACGTCATGGCCGCGCATTTAGAAGTTCCTGCCTCAGGTGTTGACTCGTTGAAAATGTGCTTACATTAATAGCCTAATTAGCACTAGTGACTGGAGTTGGTATGGATTGCTTTGAATTGGGTATGTTTTTTAAGATTAGGATCATATTCTGACAGAAAAGCAGTTTAAGTAATTGCTTTTTACTAAAACACGTTATATTTTTAAAAGGCACCAACTTGGAACGTTTCCAAATTTTTGAAACGACTGAAAATTATGATTTTTTCGACTGGTGTATAGTAACATTGACCGAGAAAAAGTGTAAAAGCATGAACTCAGAGGCTGAGGAGGAGGTGTCTGGAGACTGCGGATCTTCTGCAGCAGCGAACATGTCTCTATCTTATGGAACTAATGAATCATGCGATGGTTCATCTGCTACGCCAATAGAAGTCGCAACAAATAACCGTAAGCACACACCCAATAGGGATAAATGTAGTCTAGAAGAAGAGAAGGAGAAAGTTTGGGACCGACAGGAAGAGCAGCTGAATGAGCAAATGACGTCGTCTAAGATGAATAATATACAAAATGAGCAAAGAAGAGAGCGACATTGGCGACGCTTGGTGCATAATGAACTTAGAGATCGATTGGTGACTGCAATGTACGTGAGGTTTCGACTGTGTTTTTAATTCTTAACTTGAACGTTAATGCTTATAGGATGGAGCAATTGCAACGTGTAACAGGAGATCCAAATAGTCGACACTTAAGGATGTGTGCGTCGCGATACGAGTCGTTTGTGTGGAAAAAGAGTGCTAATCAAGTCCAATACAAACAAAAGCTGGAGTACCGCATCGAATCTCTACGATGTCAGCCAGCTTTTAATGAACATGAAGGCGTGGATGTGACAGCTTGTTTGGTGGAAGGTGATCAACTGAATTTGACTCGGTCTTCAACTCCGTCGTTGCAACAAGAACCTTCAGCGGTAGCCTCAGGGTCGCTGCCGTCGTCGGGACCATGTGCTTTCCAGCAAGTCAATACAGAATCTCCAACCATTGAATCTTCGCAACAACTCGCCCGTCCCTCGAATTCTCGAAGGGGTCGCAGCTCTACTGGCTCCAAACAAGCAGGGAAGCGAAAAATGTGCTCGTCAGTGGCCTCTTCAACAACAAACTCTTCCATAACACGACGCGACGAATTGTACTTTGCCAAACTGCGGGAAATGAAAACACAATACCGCGATGAAGTCGCTCTGGTCTTTCGCGAGCTCTGCCGCGTGAATTCCGTCATTCAATACTCGGCCAATCTTCGACGCCACGAATCCAACAACCTCGGCGAGTTCCTGGCCAACCTCAAGAAAATAATTTATTTACTCGAGCAGCAGCCTGGTGAGGCGTGCGGGATGATTCCAGCACGTAAGCGCGCTGTCGAGTACCTGGACGTAGTGGAATCTCATATTCAGCGGAAGGTACTGCCCATCTTGTATCGTCTACGCGAAACATACTCGACGATATTGCGCCCCATTGTGCTCAACTACATGAAGAATAACTTTCGCTTGAACCGACGGAATTAGGGCAAGAGAGAGTGAAGGTCTCGCAACACCCATTGGATTATGAGTTAATCTAATAATTTTCATATTTAATGTAAGGTAAACTGCCAATTTGGGGCCTTCTTTAATTTCTGTACACTGTTGTAGTCATAACTTTTCTCCTATTTATAATCTGTCGCAAAAAAAAGTATTGGGTAAAATTCCAACTAATCAGGATTTTTTATAGCCGTTTATCTATCGCTAATGGGCTAATGTATCAAAAATATTAACTCTTTCCGTTCGCGTCTCGTAAAAGTACGAAATGCCAATTTGGGGCCGCTTTTTTATATGAGTTTTTGTATCACCTTTACCACACCTACCCCTTTTAATATTAGTAAGAACAAATCTACCAATCGATACGCTGTCATTTTGTTTATTTCTACCAATTGATACGCTGACATTATTTTTATCAACGCCTATTGGGCAAAACCAGGAGCGGCCCCAAATTGGCAGGAAGCCCCAAATTGGCAGTTTACCTATATATCTAAGGGGGCGTTTATAATCACCCCCAAAACCATAGACTCACCCCCAAATTACAGTAGAACCCATATTAGTTCCGAAAAAACGAGCAAAATACACAGCCAGATGATTTAGAAGAAGGATATAAAACGTGCCCATTATTGAAATATATATTTACTAATGTAATACTCGAATGCTATAATAGTATTAAAACAATGGACGAGGAGCGTATCGTGCTGCTAGGCTCGTTTCGAACGCGCCAGAGCGTGGATAATAGTTCACCTTACGTATGCAAAGCAGGAGGCACTCCGGTACGCTTTAATGGCTAAAATATGAGCCAACTTTTCGCTGTCTTCTGACACAAATGAAATTGCCTCATCATCATTTTTGATCCTGTCGCTTATCTAGGCTTGGTACTTGGATTCGCCGCCGGAGGCTGCAAGCTTGACATGCCCCAAGTGCGACAAGGGATTATTTCTGGTTGCACAAGTCTACGCTCCAGTGGAGACTGAACGCACGCTCTACGTCTTTGGATGCAACTCTGTGTCGTGCGCTAAAACTACAGGCAGCTGGAGAGTGCTGCGCGATCAAATGGTGAGAAAACCCGCTTTCGAGGAGGAAAAAACAATGGCGGAGATCGCTAACAAGGTGGAGCACGCATGGGATTTAGATAGCGAAGACAGCGACTGGAGTAACGATGAGTATGACAGCAATGGGCAAGACGCTGCACCTGATCTTGAAGCACTTTTACAGCAACGAGATAATGCAATGAAAACGAGTACCAAAATCACTAAACAGCATGGAGCACCTTCAAAGACAGAGCAGACAAAAGTGAGCGCTTTGACTGGCGTTCCAAGTGCTTTTCCGGCTCTGCTGATTGAAGTAATCGACGAGCCTTATGAAGACTACACGGTAGAACATAACTTTGCGCATGAAAATCGATTACTCGAAGAGTCCATGAAATGTATGGGGGGATCCGAAAAACATAAACGACAAGAAGTTTCACAACCCAACCAAGCAGCAGGTTCTTTTATATCCTTCTTCTAAATCATCTGGCTGTGTATTTTGCTCGTTTTTTCGGAACTAATATGGGTTCTACTGTAATTTGGGGGTGAGTCTATGGTTTTGGGGGTGATTATAAACGCCCCCTTATCTTAACTCATTACATATTACTATAAAATATTATTTAACGTTATTATAGTTCCGGTACTAATTCAAGCGCTTTTGTATCATGTCGACAACGACAGCGGAACTTCGCGCTCTGGACGAGCAGATCGCCGCATTGATGCAGCAAAAAGCGGCACTCCAGCTGCGTTTAGAGCGTGAAGCAGCAGGTACTGGCATGAAGCAAATGAGCGCCGAGGTAGTGGACAGCAATCCGTACAGTCGCTTAATGGCGTTAAAGCGCATGGGAATTGTCTCGAATTATGAAAAAATTCGCACGTTTTCCGTTTTGATCGTGGGGCTCGGAGGTATCGGCTCGGTCGCAGCTGAGATGTTAACTCGTTGCGGTATTGGGAAACTGATCATGTACGACTACGATAAAGTCGAGATCGCGAATATGAACCGCCTCTTTTTCCGCCCTGAGCAGGCAGGGCTGACCAAGACGGCGGCGGCGAAGCAGACATTACAAAGTGAGGAACCTGTGAGAATGAATACCCTTGCCAGAATGAAACTATTGACTGAAATACGTGCACAGGTATCAACCCGGACGTGATCTTTGAAGAGTATACCCTGGATATCACCAAGACATCGAATTTTGACCAATTATTGGATCGTATGCAACATGGTAGTGTCGACGGGACCAAAAAAGTCGATTTAGTCCTAAGTTGTGTCGACAATTATGCCGCGCGGACAGCGTTGAATCAGGCGTGCAATGAATTGAATCAGATCTGGATGGAATCAGGTGTGTCTGAAGATGCCGTGTCGGGGCATATTCAATTCTTGCTCCCAGGCCGCACGGCGTGTTTTGAATGTTTGCCGCCTTTGATCGTAGCCAGTGGCATTGACGAGTCGACCCTAAAGCGAGAAGGCGTGTGTGCCGCGTCCTTACCCACGACCATGGGCCTCGTTGCGGCCATGCTCGTCCAAAATGTACTCAAATATCTGCTCAAATTTGGTCAAGTGTCGTATTATTTGGGTTATAGTGCCATGACGGACTTTTTTCCGTCCGATGTCATGCGTCCCAATCCAGACTGTTCGAACATTTATTGTCGTCAACAACAACTGGCAGCGGACCATGTGGGCTGGACACCAACAAGCGGAAACACTCGGGGGAAAGAAGAGGAATCACAAGTCGAGCATAGGGACAATGAGTGGGGCATTGAGCTCGAACAAGATGACGAGGCGGCGGGAGGAATCGAGACGTCGAGTAGAGCGACAACATCGGGTCTCTCCTTTGCTTACGATAACTCTACGGCAGAGGGATCGACTGGAGAGACTCAATCGACTGTAGTAGAAGATCATGTCAGTCTCGAAGACCTCATGGGTCAACTCAAGTCGCTTTAGATGATGATGGAGGGTCTGGTTACTTGAGAATACGTCGTAGTTGTTAATAATATACAGCCGTGAAACCACTTATGTCTTCAAGCACGTTCTTTCTGTGCCTCGGGGGCAGCAATTGACGGGTCAAATGGCCACGTACAAGCGCTTGAATGCAAATGGCTGCTTCCATTTGTTCGAAATGCTGCTCGAGAGCAGCATAAGCCTGTCGCCAGAAGCTCTGGATCGTACTCGCCGCAATCTGCTCGACGTTCCAACGTTCGTGTTGGACGACAGCTTGATGCAACGCTGCCTTCTGTTCAAGATACTGGCGAACACGTTGTTGAATGATTCGAACGGCGAGGCTACGCACGCCTTGCTCGAGCTCTCGATGGAGGTATCGACGGTAAGCGCGATAACACTGTTGAATCGCAATTACTGCCGTCTCGACTCCAACTTTCGTACATTCAGTCACAAGACGGCTCTGATACCCACGTACAAGAGCTTGGATCTTGATCGCACTCCATTCTTCAAGAAACGGTTGTTCCAATGCCAACTAGATTAGGGAAATAAAGAGGGAAGTGAATCAGAAAGCTACGAAAGAAAGAGAGGGAGATTATGAACGTACAGCATGGGTCAACGCGAGATCGAAATGGTGGTGTTCAATGTATCGCGAGCTCAAGACACGTGCAAACTCCAAAGCACTCCGTTGACGCCCAACAAAGCCTTTGAAACACGCTTGAATACAAATTGCAGCAGCAGCAGCAGTTTGATGTCCAAAGTCTCGTACTTTTGCTTCGGTTTCAGCTTCTCGTTCTTTGGCTTCAAAGCACAAAGCAGCCACTGATGACGGTTGTTGTGGCTCTGATTCCATCAGGAGACGTGGACTTGCCTTGGCTTCCTCTTCCTCGTCGTCGTTAAAAATTATACTCTGTTCTTCGTCATAGTTGCTCGTTGGTTCCATTGAAACATTCTGTTGACCTGCCTCGGCTTCTTCGCAGCGATCAAGATGAGGAGCAATTTCATCTTCCTCGTCTTCTTCCACTTGTGTTTTCCAAGCTTTGCGATCAATCCATCGACGACACAAGCGCTGAAGAAGACATGCTGCCATCTCTTCAACTTCCAGTCGCTGTAGCTCGAGCTGTCTTTTCATCTTGCTTTCTTCCTTTACGTCAAGATACTGCCGCACTTGGCGCTGAATCAAACGTGCCGAGTCGTGTTCAAGCTTAGTCTAGACAGAGAAACATCATCAAGCTTCCAATCAATAAAAAAACAAGAGATATTGAAGTGTGCTTTCGTACCTGCTTGATCGCTTTTTTGACCTCCTTACGGCACTGATAACCACGAAACAAGGCCTGAAGTCGACAACTTGCAGCTTCTTCGGCCACTTGTCGCTCCATGATGCCATCACGAGCTTCACAGTTCAATCCAAGTGACTCGGTGTTTTCAAGCTTTCGTTGCTCGGTCTCTGGCTTTTCGACATCGATCGGTTGCGTTTGAGTCTGCACTTCGCATCGAACGTCACGTGACTCCTTTCTAGCATCAAGTCGAGCCTGTTGAATCCGTTTACGAAGTTTTGACGCTGCTTTTCGAGCGCTAAAGTCTTTCGAATCGGGATTTGCTTTCTTGTCAATGTCACTGGAATGATGAACAAAAGTCAGCCGTCGTGTGACACCATTTAGATCGTCTCGAATGGTTTCCGCAAGCTTTTTCATTCGACGAAGATACTCCAAGTGGCGTACACGCTGAGCTGGAAGATCTGGATCGGTATCGTCCTTATCTTTAGTGTCCTTGGCGGGTAAAACTTTAACTTCTTGTGGTGCCACCTCACTCATTTCTTCGTCTTTATCGAAAGATGCTTGAGAGCGAGCAGCATGCTCTCGCTCGAGCTCGTTTGCCCATTGATTCTCACTACACGTAGTGATCTCACTGTCGAAACTCTCGTCACTGCTTGAGCCATAGTCGTTGTCTTTTTCAATCTCTTCGTCCAGAGCTGTGAAATATACTTGATCCTGGAGCTTTTGCTGTCTTGTGATCAGTTGAAACGGATGTTTTCGCCGTCGTACAGCACTCCCACGTTCGGGACCTCGTGGGGGACACGTTTGTCCTTGAACGTTTGCTTCCTTTATCATGGGCACTTCATTTAACTCATGCTTCTCTTCGAGTTTTCTCCAATGTGACTCCAACGCACTCTCAACCGTTGAAGGAGGTTCCCCCGACACGCGGTGCTTGGTCACATGGCCTTGGTTTGGTTTCAAGAACACTGTGCTTTGTTGCGTTGTAGCCGATGCTGGACGTCGACGAGCAGCGGGAGCTTCAGACTGATGATGCCTTGTTTTGTAGCATTGAGACGCGACAGTCGAGCTGTAGGAAACTTCGCGTTCATAGGTCGCACGTTGGGCCGATTGTGGACGGTTCATAGGCCGTCGACGTTCTTGAAATGCCTTTATTGGTCCTCCATTCTGTCGTGTCTTGGTTGCTTGTTGCTTTCTCTTGGCATTCGAGAAACTTGTAACAAACGATTGACAAAGGGCTTGATGTGTCGCCCGATAGTTCCACGCTAGTTGCATCGCCTTCTTGTACCACTGCAAACTTGCATCTCCTCGTCCATTAAACTCGAGCTCGACTGCAAGATTGTGGTACGCGACAGCAAGTGCAATCCGTTTTTCTTGACGTATCGTTGGGTCTTTTACCTCGGGTTGGTCTCCTTCCTTTTTTTCGTCGTCCTCAAAGCTCACAAGTTCTGCTTGTGTATGGAAAATCGCTGCTTGAGCGTGTTCCAGTGCCAGCTCATGACGTCCAAGCTGCGACTCGATCGCACATAGATTCAGGTACGTAATCGACAGGTTGTTCACGTGCGTGGACTCGGCTCCGAGCTGTGCTGCTTCCTTTAAATACTTTAAAGCGGATTTGAGTTTCCCAAGCTTTCGATAACAGCAGCCAAGGTTATTAAACGTTAGAATCTGTAGCGCTTGCGATCGTTTGAAATTGCCACGGGCCGTAATGGCTTCTGCTTTGCGTAACACGGTTAGACATGACTCAACTTGGTCTTGGGCGAGAAATTCCATTGCAATGGCATTGCAGCTCAAAATGAGTTCGGTCAGTGCTTTCTGGACAATGGTATTCTCGACACCAAACATGCGTCGTTTGAGCCACAAACTCTGTTCTAAAGCGCCCAGCGCTTCGAGATGCATCTTTTTCTGCTTTAGACAAGTACTTGTTGCCTCTAACATTGCCAAGAGATTCTTGTCACTATCAAGACAGGACGTTGGCGAGAAATTGTCGCGAGCAGGTAAGTTTTGATTGAATCCGTCGCTTTCATGTGAATGGTGATGGTGGGAGGCTGAAAGCTGCGAGTGGTTTCGTTTGGAATGGGCTACTGGTGGCTTCCGCGGGTTGGTTTGGTGCCGAGAATTGTGCCTCATGATTGAAAAATTACTTGACGACTTGAAAAAAATGCACAAATGGAACAAGAGCACAGAAATAACCATGCACTTACTCATGCAGCCTGACATTTTATCGGTAGTTCTGCTACAGTAAACCTATTTTTTTCTGTTCCTCCACCGTTTCATCGAAACGATTCCACTACTAATTCCACTACTTAATGATGAACTGGAGCTCTTCTTTCATACATATACCCCCCCCCCCTTTATTGTTTACAATTCCAATGTTCTTCTCCTCGTGCCTTTGTCGTTAATTCTTTATTCACCTCTTGTACTCTTCACCTTCACCTATCTATCTCGTTTGAGTCTGGTATGTCTTTAGCTGCAATTCTAACGACTTGATGTGTTTCTTCATTTGAGCAATTTCTTGCGCTTGGTTTGCGACTACCTTGAGCAACTCGTGTTTCTCTCCCTCGAGTCGTGCCGACATTTGTTTATACATGTCCGAGAGCTTGAGCGAGTCATCTAATGTCGACAGCATCGACATGCGACTTGGCGCAAGGCTTGGAGCATTCGACAAGACATCGTCTTCTCGTTTCACGGCTGGAAATTTGAGGTGTCGAGCCTCCAATCCAGCCTTGAGCGACGATTTTGCAGGAGGAGAGAGTTTCATCGACTCAATAGCAGGAGACACATGGTCTTCGGGTCTTCGTACTGGAGGTACTGAGACTGCTACTGGAGATTTCGTCCGTGTCATTGAAGCATTCTTCATTGGTGTCTCAACACATGAATTTGATGCTGGGAATTGAACGCTTGGGTGCGATTTTGCCGGTGACGGTGGGGGTACTCCACTCGGGGGCTTGGGTGGCAAGGAAACCCCATTTTTCGGGGGACTAAATGGTGTAGTCTCGTGGATTTGGAACGTTTTTGGTGCTTCTGCGCTAAATAAACTGCTGGCACTTGGTGTTGTATCAACAAGGGAGTCTTCTTGGGCTTGTACTGGATTTGGTCCAGGTGGTGGGGGCAAGGCCGACGATGATGGAACCGAATGTGTCCAGTCTCCGTTGTTTAGAGGTGCAGCAGCTCCGAAAAGAACGTCGGCACTTGACAATTGCAGCCCTTGTGCCTCGTTTTGTGAAGTATGAGCTTCAGAATAAACACTTTTTTCCACAAAAGAAACTGAGGCCATTTCTTCATTTTGTGTTGCAATATATGGGGAATGGAGTGTCGATAAGTTGCTGTCACTATTCTGAAAGTTGGTCGTAACTTGATCTTTCTGGGACAAATAATTGCCACCATCTTTGTCTCCCGACGCATGAAACACCGTATTAAACGTATTGGGTGTATTAATCTCGTTCACTTTGTCAGATCCATTCGCCACAAACGAACTGCTGTTCACACTCGTTGACGGACTTTGGAACGGATTGTCGCCATTGCTACTGGATGAAACACTGTTAAAAAAGTCACTCGCTGTTGGAGAAGAATTATGAGCAAAGAGCTCGGCAGCTGAGCCGGTACTTGCACGTAATGGGTGTTTCTTATTCGGTGGTGAGTTGAACAATGGCTGCGGTGGACTCTTGTCGGCGTTTAGGTCTACCGTTTCGTACCTGTCTCCACTGGAGTGGGATGTGAGTGGAATTTCCTCCAATCCATTAGCGACTACGGGTTGTGGAGGCTGCTGCCAAGGAGATTGCGCGTGTGATGGCTGGTAGTAAAACGGTCCTCCAGGCGTCTCGCGTTGATAGGAGCCGCGGTTTCTACCATGGTAAGATCCCCCTGATGACTGCGGCGGCGCCGGTATTGGTGGACGCGAACTTGTTGTCCCATTCGTGTCGACAAAGTGCTGCAACAGCCGATTCATCGCAAGAAAAGCTTCGAGTGCTTTGGAGTGGAATGTTGAAATGGGTCCTTTGATCAGTATGATAAAGAAAATAGATAAGAGGAGTGGTGTTTTTTGCCTATTTTCTGGAATATAGGTATAGTTTTGGCTATCGGTGCTGCCGTAAAAGAGCATTTCTTCAAAAGCACATGATATACCTACAGTACAAGTATCTCGTTAACTCAAGAGCCTCTTGGAGGCGTCGACAATTTCATCAACTAAATGTAGCGTGACGTTGGTCTGTCGTGCTGAAAACTCTACAACAACAACGGTCAACGCTATCTGCATGTTTTACAGTATTTCTTTAATTACAATGTCTCTGTAGTGCTGGACTTTGTAATCGAGACCAAGTGGGAGGTGACATGGGAATTACGAAGATGTTTTTCCGGTCGGAGTCAGGGTCCGAAAGTTTGGCCGATCCGCTGCTAGCACGTGATCCGCCTAGCGAATGCAATGCAATGTCATTTGAGCATGAACGAGCAACATCTTGACCGAGACGCAAGGCCTTCGTTCCATCATTTATCTCACCACCATTTTCACCAACGTCCACTTCCTGGTCAAGTTGACCGCTTATCGCCGTAGAGATACACCTTCAACTAGCTAAACACGCCCAACTCAGCGTATTCGACTGCAGTCTGCCACTTTTCGCCTCTGAAACCCATGTTTATCACTGCTTCTTAGCCCTTTGATTCAAAAGGTCACTTGCCAAAACTTACTTGCAATTCCGGTAGAAAATTTTTAGTCGGTCTTCTTGCGCTCTGTAGCGACAGCACTTACAACTCTCGCCCGTCGTCGTATATTTTGACTATAGTGACCGACGTGCACTTTATCTGCGTAATCGGGCACTCTCCATGCTGTTCAACGTAGCGGAATATGCAGGGATAACAAAAGACGTAACCTGAAGGAACCATCGCAGGGTTTACACGCTTTTGTTTACATAAAAAGCAAGTTGCAGGGTCCATATCGGCCACTGCTACCGCTTGGCCTGAAAATTGCGGCGGTAATGGAGGAGGTGGAATTGGCACATTCATCTTGGTAAGCCGCAACTTGGCCGCCACGCCCTCTTCCGAATACATCCATTCGATACATTTATACCCTGCAATTGTCAACAACAGCAGCACATACGAGTTGTCCACTACCGCCCACGTCGTACGAACCGCAAGTCGTCGAATTCGATTATGTAATCCAGAGCCACTCAAGTTCTCCATCACTTTTTCACGGTATGTGGTTTCATTCTGGCGAAACATTGATTCATCATCTGCTGTAACTCGCACAAGAATTGTCTTCATGTACCTCAAATATGGTGAAAAATACGGCGTATCACCAAACAGATACAACCACTGGTACAAGAAAATCGTTCCTTCATACGCGAAATGCGCGTAGGGATACATTGCCACAAAGCATTTTTTAAATGTTTGCATGTACGCAAAGCTTCGAAAACGCTGCAAGAAATCGATGATTCGTTGCTCTCTCGTGTCACCATTCGCTGCATCTTGTGCTACTGTTGTACTTGGAAACGAATCGGTCTCGGTCGTCCGAGCCGCGGTCTTCCTGAAGTATTCGTCCAGCTTTGACTTCAAATACGGAACTATTACCTATACCATTAACAAATATCAACACAAAAGTAGCTTAGCTTTGCTGTTTCGCTTTTGTATTCTCAAGCGCTGCTACGTACAACGAAGAAAAGGGTGAGCTTTCTCGCTCTTGTGGTCAATGGAGACGTCGCTGTGGGCGACTTTCCATTGGCTCCAGCATTCAGCATGACGCGTTTAATCCCGTAAAATTTTTCAGTAGCCAAACTATCATAGCGTGACAAAAAGTAGCTCTCAATGCAAAATCGTAGCAGCGCGTAAGTCTCGTCCAAACGACGCACAGGTAGGGAAAGCGCCAAGTTCGGATACGATTCGCAGACTGTATGGACCACATACTCAACTGCTGGCTTAATTGCCGAAGCCATGCGTTCCTGCATTAGTAGCTCAAAAAGAGAAGGTAACGATGCGCCCTGTTTTTCGTCTCCATCGCCAGTAAATCCCTGCGTCAGTTCCAAGAACAGCATCGCTGCTCAAAATGTGTATACACGTTTTGATGTATACAGATTCGTTTTATAAGGTGGACTACATTATACTTGGAGGTAAAGGTTGAAGTTGCTGCCCGCACGCATCTAATCATAGTGTTTGACGACTACGCTAGTCGTTAGACTAAATATAGTCCCTGTTCAAAAGTATCCTTTTCCATGTTGCAGTAGGAACTTAAGCTTAAGTCAAGTCGTAGTCGATAATGTTGAATATACTTGCACTTGTTTGTGGAAACTTATACCTTACTTTGTCAAGGTATAACAGTCGACGTAGGTGCCAAGTTAGACGTTGTCGCGTAGATTGAACACAGGGACTTAGTTAATAAAACGTGTATTAAGAAGTGATTAAGTATCTACCTAATCAATATGCATGCGAAGTGTCGAGACTTCACGAGACAATGTGCAAGCAGTTTTAGAACCTACACTAATGTTACCTCGAAATAAAGTCGGTTATGGTCCGAATACTTTTCACCCAACTTTACTTAAAAATAGCAAAGTACCGTAAATCTCTCAAAAGGTGCTCCAAAGTAGTACCGTAATAGTAACCATTATGTAACTAACATAATAATTAACAATACCGATATACCGTAAAACTTCACTTTTTAACACTCCTTCTTGAAACGAAATCGGCCATCACTTCAAACCAATTTCAGAGCGTAACTCGTTTAGCCTTGGATATGGTAGTGCTTTAGTAAGCAAATCTGCCATCATATCTTGCGTAGGAACATAGCTAGCTTCGATTTCACCGTCTTTTAATTTTGAAACAATATACTTCAGTCGTATATCAACATGTTTCATCTTTGAGCTTCCTTCCATGCTGCTTATCATCTTGATTGCAGCTTGGTTATCCATAAGTAAACCCATAGGACGCTCGACTTTTAATCCAACTTCTTGAATTAATTCACGGAAGCCCAACATTTCCACTTCAATTTTCGAAGCCGCATAAAATTCCGCTTCCATTGTAGACAGCGAAACACCACCTTGTTTCTTGCAAATCCAGTTTAGGACCATCCCGTCCATTAGCACGACACCTCCGGTAGTTGATTTCCGATCGTCTTTCGATCCAGCGTAGTCAGAATCGCTGTAGGCCTTGATGGTTGTGCTTGAGTTTGCATTTTTTGAGGTTCCCATATGTAATTTCATATGTTTTGATCCCTTGAGATATTTTGCAATTCGCTTAGCCAAATTCCAATCCACGTGCTTTGGCGCATGGGTTCTTCTAGTCGCCTTGTGTACTGCAAAAGATATGTCGGGTCTTGTGCACCGACAGATCCATAGCAAGCTTCCAACCAGCGATTGAAAAGATTTAATTGAGATTTTTCCGTCTTTTGGCAAGACTTCGCTTTCTGCGAGATTCAAATCTTCGTATTCTTGGTTTATGGGTACCTTCACTGGATTGGCGTCTTCCAATTCGAAATCCTTGAGTATCCCGTCAATCATCACCTCTTGATCTAGTGTGTATCCCGAGTTTTCATCGTAAGACACCCGCATCCCCAAAAACTTTGAAACTTTGCCCAGATTTTTGATGTCCAAGACTTTCATATCTTCGAAAAAAATGTCCACCAAGCTTTCTTTAGTTCCGGTTACCAATAGGTCATCAACATACACTCCAACGATCACCGTATCATCATCCGTTGATCGTACGTAAAGACACATATCCGTCATGCACTGTGAAAACTTTAGCTCAACCAGTTTTGCATGTAGTAATCGATTCCAAAGTCTCCCTGCTTGCTTGAGTCCATACAATGTTTTTTCCAGCTTCAAAACTTGTTCTGAGGAAGTTGGTTGGCTTGAAATACCCTCGTTGAGCTCCATACCTTTCGGAATATGTAGGTATATATCATGTTCGTCCTCGTAAGCTTTCACGTATGCGTTGGGTATGTCCCCGTGCTTTGCGGGAACTTTCCACTTGCATGCCAAACCGAGAATTAACTTCACCGTTCCCATTTCAATGACGGCGGCAAAAGTTAATGTGTAGTCGATGCCGAAACGCTGTTCGTTTCCGCATGCCACTAATCTTGCCTTGTAACGCTCGATATCACCATTTTGGTCAGTCTTAGTCTTGAAAACCCACTTAGTGTGTAGTGGCGTGCAGTCCTTTGGCTTTTCGATGATCTTCCATACCTTGTTGTCTTCGAGGGCCGTTATTTCTTCTTTCATTGCCGCAATCCACTTTATTTTGTTAACACTCTTCATTGCTTGAGCGTAGTTTTTCGGGTCTACTTCGCCGACGAAATTTACCATTCCTAGGCCTGGAACTGTGTCTTCATCGGTCATGTTTTCTTCGTCTGTCTTCGATTCCGATGTGGTTTGCTTTACGTAGCCTCTGGTTCCATGCCGTTCACGTTGCCATGATTTTTTCTTTCGATGTTTCTTCGGTTTATCCTTCGGTAGCTCTTGGTCTTGGGCTCCTTCTAACTCTTGGTCTTCGCTTAATTCGACTTGGATTTGTTTGTTCTGTTCTTCGTCCAGTGTCTCGATGTTCTTGATGTGCTGGGTGACCACAACTTTCTTGTCTTGTTTCAGATATACCTTGAAACCTTTGGTTTCCTCGCTTTTCCCAACGATAAGACCGATCTGGGCTCTGTGTGCGAGCGAGTTCTTCCCCGGATTTCTATAAACCGTGCATGGAGATCCAAATGCTACGATACTTCCAAGCTTCGGCTTTTGTCCGCTTAGAAATTCGATGGGCGACATGTGTTTAGCGTTCGCGCTTGTGGGGCTTCGATTTATAATGTAAGCCGCGTATTGTACGGCATCTCCCCAAAATGCCAGGCTTAGACCACATGAGAATATCATACACCTAGCCATGTTCATAATTGTTCGATGCATGCGCTCAGCTTTTCCATTGCTTGATTGGTTCCCTGCCTCGCTAACTTGTCGCGATACACCGGTGCTCTTGCAGAAACCGTCGAGGTTTTTATATTCGGCACCTCCATCGGTGCGAAGGATATGCACCTTGCAATCAAACTGCCTTTCGAAAAACGCCAGGAAATGTTCGAACTTCTTGGCAGCAATGTCTTTACTCTTCGCGAGAAATACACGAACGTAATTTGACTTGAAATCCACGAAATTTATCATGTATCTGTTTCCGAGTCTATCTCTCGGGGTTATAGGCCCCTTGAGATCGGAGCAAATCACACCCCCGATACGATCGGTTGGCGCATTATCGCCACTGTCTTTCTTGGACCTTGGGTTCTTTGTTTGTTTTCCTTGCGCGCATGTCAAGCAGTTGAGTCTTCGGGTATCCGTTAACATAATCCCACTTTTGGGGTCTTTTGCTAACTTTTCCACGGCATCGTAATTTAGGTGACCCAAACGCGCATGGAAGTGCATGAGGGAACCTTTTTGCACCCCGGTATCACCTTCAGTTTCCTTGTCGCTTTCTTGTAAGATCGCCATGATCGAGTCCCGATCGGATTTTACTGGGACGTCAACTATAACTTCAACTGCAAGTACTTTGTTCTCCTTTTTTATGTCGAAGATATGACGTTTGCTGTCACGGTGCCTCATCACGCGCCGACCACTGACGTACACCATTTCGCATCCCTTTTCTTCCAAAAGTCCGTACGACAAGATGTTTCTTGAAAGGTTTTCCACATAATATACTTCCATGATCTTCAAGGTATGTATGGTTTCGTTTGACGTGACTTGTATTTGGACCCATCCTTTCTTCGATACCTTTAGAGTTTGCCCATCTGCTTGAAAACACGTGCCGTTCACTCTTTCTATATCTCGTAGATAGGTCTCGTTGTTGACAAGGTGCATGCTCGCACCACTGTCAAGTATCCAGTTATTGCTATTTGATACCATTGAGTTTCTTGTTATTGCCAGCGTAAAGTCGATTTTGTTGCTGGATTGAGGCGCGTTTGTTTGCTTCCTTGATGTCTTTTTACAGTTTGTAGTCGCATGTCCTGGTCTTCCGCAGTTTGCACACTTCTTTTCCTTGGGCTTGTCTTCCACGTAATTGATGGTGTCGTTACCGAATCTTGTAGATCCTCTAGCATCATTTTCGATAGCTGCCGCAAATTGGCAAAGCTGTTCCGCCTGCCTGAGAAAATCTGTTCTCGTGTGATCGAACTTCGACATTAATATTGTCTTGAGTTCACTTGAAGCGTAGTGTACGATGTTTTCCAGGACAAGAGGTTCACTCCCTCCTACTGCCTCGGATACGGCTACCATATATAGGTAGTGCTCGTTCCAGCTGCGTTTCGGATTTTTCCTGCTTGTGAACAACTTCATCGATTGAGCAGGCGTTATGGTCGTATTAAACGCGCTTAGCATCT
>MIQA02024047.1:0-20294 GCA_001887855.2 Sclerospora graminicola
GCAATATTGCATTGCGCACCTGAGGATCGACATACATTTTCTTGAAACAGGAAACCGTTTCTAAAGCATCCCCGAGGTTTTACCACGGAGGAGAGTGATGATTTCGAGCCCTATGGTCCGAATCATCTCGGTCACTGTGGTCACAGCACTCGGTGACCAGTTAGGGAAGTTTTCCCTAACTAAATCTTGCGCGAGCTGACGCTCACGCTCACGTTCACTGGCTGTTGCCATGACAGCCAGCGGCTCTTAAACCTTCGTTCCGCCAGTCAACTAGCGGAACGCGTCAACAGTGGTCGTTTAGACGGACCACTAAGTGCTACCAGGTGTAACAGGGCTACTGTTACGCGGCTTACACTGTGAGATTGCAGTGAGGAAGCGTGCAATTTGTGCAGGACCAAATGTAAATTTGGTCCTCCTTAGTTTACCTTAGATAAACTTAGTAAAGACTAATTAATTTATTAATTAGTCTAACACTTAAATATATATATATTAATATATATATCTAAGGCTACTTGAGTACTAGAAGGTAAGTTTAAGAGTGATATTTTATGAATGGTTAAAGACTAACTACACCTTATCCCGGTCAAGGTTGAAACTATTTCGAACCAAAGTTGGATTTTTAGGTTTTGGAAAAATGAGGTTTCATGCAATGTCGGATTCTTTAACAAGCGAAGTTGGTTTTTTTGCGTACTTAGTGGAGACATAACTGTGTACAATATTTTTAGATGCGCCGTGCGCCAAAGCCAACTGCGGCTCTTTGTCCGGGGGGTTAAATCGCGTAGGTGATGTCCGCTCTTCTTTAGGTCTATCAAAGGCGTTTCTCAACAGCAGCAGGAATTGCCTCTCGTTGCGTCGTTTCAATAACCGACTACATAGTCGCCACCGTCTGGCCCGATGCATGCGTCGTCACCACCTCGACCGATGAGTAACCAGCATAGCCACTGCACTTATCAGACTCAAACGGTGTTTGACAATCACGTGGAATTTCTGGAGAAAGAAACAGTCGAGATGAAGAACGTGCTTAAGAAAATGGTGGAGACAAATGCGCATTGGAGTGAAGCACTCTAACTGCTGATGACACAACAAGTGGTGGGGAATATGGCTGTAGTTGTGATGTCAACGAGTCCCGTCGGCATCGTCGGCGTCGCTTAGATAAGGAGTTTCTGTCTGATACTAGTATGGACAAAGATTTACACGGTAAGTCGTCGCCCCCTTCACGAGAAAGTGATAGTTTTGTGGTATGGATTGTACAACGAGCAGTTTCCCGTCTAGCGCTGAGCATGGTAGTCCAGCCGCGCTGGGCTTGTTGTTGGATGACCAAGTCAATCAACTGCGCAAGTACCTACGCTCAAAAGATGATGCTGACGAGCGAGGATCCGTGATTGAATCGTTAGAGTCTATGACTGTGTGTCCCTCCGTAACGAATTGTGGGCTTACCAGCGACGATGAGCATGGCGAAAATAACCAAACCTGTCACTCTCTTTCACTGGCAAATAAACTGAATGCTGCTTTTCTCAAGCCGTGCACATCAATATTTCGCTCAACGATTCAACCGTCTCGTCGACTTCATCGTTGGCTGGTTATGGAATCCATTTGGCAACCATGGTCAGTCAAAATCTGGCTCTTACGCTAACATGGCCGCCAGCAGTCTGTTTGGTCCACATCTGGAGTCGTGTCCGGACGCTTCTAACCAGCAGCATGCTTGAGAAGGCCATGCTTCGGTGTACAACGTACTAAGTCCAGAGAATTTTCGTTTCCATGACAGCCAGTCGTTGCTCCATGCTGGTGAAGCAAAACCCCTGCAAAGGTCGAGTTCGTGTGCGGTCTTCCGTTTACTACCAGCAAAACTCTTTTAGGGGTGAATAAAGTTCCGAGACGGACGCAATCGACTGGTAGCTTGTTCCAGCGATTTGTACGGCGGCGATAGCCTCGCCGCCCGTCAATCGCTTTCGAGCTCCTGTATTCGACGAAGAACCAGGATGTTCGTCTGTATCCATAGCATTTCCGGTATAAGTACCATCAGCACTCTTGCCCAAGTATCTTCGAAGACACTAGAATGAACTTCAGTGAGACCGTTTCATGGCCCCATTGGCGCTATCAAGAGGAAGCACAAGACGCAGCAGCTAGTTGTTTCCTCTGTGTTTTGGTAGCATTTGCGAAAGTAGCACCGCATTTTTTCCACCCCGAAGAAAGAAGTAACGATCCTCATCAAGCTATACTTTTCTTTAAATAATTGTGTTACCCTATTTCCCATAAAGGTCTTTAAGTTACAGTATTTGAATTGCCGGTACCAGCGTGAGTATGAGCGCGACTGGCGCGACTTTATGCGGCAAATGATCGCCGAACGGTTTGGTGCCAATACTTAGGCCGATTACGTGAAACTTTAGCCACAGCAGGTATTATACACAGTTATGTCTCCACTAAGTACGCAAAATAATCCAACTTTGCTTGTTAAAGAATCCGACATTGCATGAAACCTCATTTTTCCAGAACCTAAAAATCCAACTTTGGTTCGAAACTAGTCCAACCTTGACCGGAAAAAGGTGTAGTATAATTAGACCTAGACTAATCATAGTAACATGTAGTATAAAACTGGTCTGAATGATATTTCTATCATTAGATTACTTGTTAGATTCGATAATGATATCAGAATCTGTTCTCAAAGTGGATTATAACAACTTATAATCCAATATTCACATTTCAGACATTAAGTCTGAAATTGAACTGTGATATTTCTACTCAAATATCACTTATGTAATGGCACCCAATTACAGGTCACACATATTGTGTGGGGGTGTAAGCGGCCATGTCTTTTTGGGCCCGGCTAATTAGTTATTGGCACGGTTGGGTGGTTTTCAATGGAAACAGTTCGTTCATTCCAGCAATTGATCGCAAGTAGGAGAGCTCCATCCATATCACCCAGGTTCAAGTTACGGGTTGAGAACAGGTGTGACGAACAAGCGGAAGAGTGTTTACAAGTTCATAGATTATGGTGGACCATCTGTTCAATCGGATTGGCCTGGATATGGCGTGTACGGAATTTAGTGGTGTTTCAGCAGCAGGAATGGAACCAATTGAAGTATTCGGAATTCATCTGGACGAAGACGATGGGACAAATACGGGCAGTGACGGCATATGAGAAACGAAGGCCGGACTTAAGAATTAAAGGGATGCAACTCCAGATATGCCTGGAGTGTTTACTGGGAGTAGATGGAAATCTAAACCCGCGCCAGACCGCCATGATTAACACTGAAATGCAGCGGCCGGCAAATGGTTAAGATAGGATATCGCAAGAAGTGCAATCTTTTATACTTGAAGTAGTAGCTAATAGTAATTAAGACTAAATAGACTACAATTTACAACAATACTTCTATATCAATGTGGCAGTCTTTGATCTGATGGTCTATTGACAGCGATTATTGGAACCTTTTCTGAGCGATGAGTACTGCTCCAGCTTTACGTTGCTTAATGTTATCAGGTTTCATGCATGTACCTAATGAGTTTGGAGCTTTGTCACTGAATAGACAAGTGCTCCTGGCGCACGTACTAATAACGCCTTCGCAACGGTAGTCTATGGTTCTTGAGCGTTGTCATATGGGTACCTTCATGAGCCATTAGAACTCGTAGAGCACATAATGATGAAACTCTTGTAATTATCTATCCCAGTCTTGGCAGACAGCTTTGAACAAGGTGTTGCGTAATTTATTCTTCTATGGACCAATGGCACGTCGCATTGGAGACGTACCATTGGTCCGTCGTCCCTTCTTCAATGAAACTCAGAAGAAAATCCGCCGGCCCGGACATAGATCGCCGCCCTCTACCGCCGCCCGGACATAGATCGCCGCCCTCTACCGCCGCCCGGACATAGATCGCCGCCCTGTACCTCCGCACTTCATGGGGAACACCGCTGCCAAAGAAGCTTCCATCGCGCCCCCGTCGTCGTTGACGCAAACCAACGAGGAGTCCGACCAGCCGTCCTTTCGTGTGCTCTCGGCCAACCAACGCGCTATCACATTCGATGAGCGCGTCCACTTGCGAGCAGGTGCTGAAGCTCGCGCCTACCGTGTGACGCTAGGTTTGGGTGCCATGTCCGACTTTCGTCCGCTGCAACGTGCCGCTACCTACGACCCACGTCTGCGCACACAGAAGCAGCTACTGACGGCATCAGACGTGATGCACCGCCGTTTTTTTAATGCACGTGAGCGTCGCGTGAGTGCTGACCGCAACTTGTTTCGCATTGCTGAGGGCGACAAAGAGCGCCAAGAGGCTATCGTGATTATCGATCCATATTCGACAGGCATGATCATGGCCGAGAAGGTTTTGGAACGTGGCTATCAGTGCATCTGCGTGTACTCGGACACGCTCGAGGTGACACAAGAACGCATTGCTCACGTGTCGAAGGACTTGGCTGCCAAGTTTTTAGCTATCATCTACCACGACGGAGAGGTTGAGAAAAAGGATGAAAAGAAGGCGCTTATGGACACGATGGCTGCATTGCGTCGCATTAGACATGTTGACATCATTGGTATATTTGCTGGCGCTGAAACGGGCGTTGTGCTAGCCGATAAGCTGTCAGAGCACTTCAAGCTCACAACGAATGGCACCAAAGGCTCAGCCGCTCGACGAAATAAATATTTGATGGGCGAAAAAGTGCGCGCCGCAGGTCTTCGAGCTGTGGCTCAAGTACAAGCTACCAAATGGTCACAGGTCGAGACTTTTGTAAATCGAGAAATTGTCCCAATGCTACAAGGTGGAGATTTTAAGGTCATTGTCAAGCCCGTGGAGAGTGCAGGTAGTGATGATGTCATGTTGTGTCACTCTATGGACGAAGTCCGGTCAGCTTTTGGGAATATTCAAGGAAAAATCAACGGTCTGGGACTTGAAAACAAGGCGACGCTCGTGCAAGAGTATTTAGATGGCACAGAGTACGCCATAGATACCGTCAGTCGCAACGGCATTACGAAGGTGGTAGCTGTGTGGGAATACGACAAGCGCGCGGTGAACAATGCTCCGTTTGTGTACTTCGGTGTCTTGCTGCGACCGGCTCCAGATAATTCAGAGCTGGCCAAAGTGACAGACTACGTACTGAAGGTGGTGGACGCACTGGAGATTGTCCACGGCCCTTCACATGCAGAAGTGAAGGTAGTTCGAGGCGAGCCATGTCTTGTGGAAATCGGTTCGCGCTGCCACGGCGGTTCTGGTACGTACCTGCCAATTGTGAATGCTTGTCTTGGCTACAACCACGTGGATGCTTCGTTGGACTCGTATCTGGACGCCGAAGCGTTTGAACACTTGCCTGAGCGTCCGAAGGAGCTTAAATCCCATGGATGTGAAGCCATGTTGGTGTCTTATGAGACCGGCAAGCTTGCTGGTTATCCCGGTAAAGAGGAGATTGAAAGTCTGCCATCTACAGTATCCACAGTGTGGTATACGCATGTTGGAGAAGAATTAAAGATTACGGTTGACATGTTCACGACGCCAGGGAGTGTCGTTATGGTTCATGAAGAGAAGGAGCAGCTGGACCAGGACTATGCACGCATTCGCGAGCTGGAACGCGGTGGTTTATATGCGTTGGAACCTATAATGATGGTTGACTTGAAGCGGAAGAGGTCGCTTGGTACGGTTGTAGTAGTGGATCCGTTTTCAACGGGTGCTGTGCTAGCACACGAGCTTATGACCAGAGGTTATGAGTGTATTTGCGTTTACAGTGATCGCCTGGAAAACATCGAGAGTGTGGCAAGTCTAGTACCGGAAGGACTTACGTTAGAATTTGCTGCCACCGTAGCGTTCGAGGGAAATTTAGATGAGACAGTAAGTGTTATTCGGAAAGCCGCGAAGAAGGTTGCAGATAGACTAAACCAATCACACGCGGTGGAAGTAAGCGCCTCCGTGTGTGCGGTATTTGCTGGCGCTGAATTGGGTGTGAAGCTTTCAGACGCGCTATCAGATGCGCTGGGACTAACGGGAAACCTCATGAAGCATTTAAATGCACGACGCGACAAATACCTCATGGGCGAAACTCTGCGTTCTGCTGGAATACGTGCAGTCAAGCAGGTAAAGGCAAAGAATTGGCTGGACGCAGAGGCTTTTATTACGCAAGATCTCAAGCCAGAGCCTTTTGAAGTGGTACTTAAGCCGTTAGAGAGCGCAGGTACCGAAGATGTGGTGCTTTGCCTATCAATGGAAGAAGCAAAGCGAACATTTCATAGCATATTAGGCAAGGTGAATGGCCTTGGCCTCGAAAATGACGCTGTCTTGCTGCAAGAATACCTCGAAGGTGACGAATATGTAGTCGACACGGTTAGCCGTAATGGAGAGCACAAGGTGACAGCTATCTGGAAGTACGACAAGCGCCGCGTGAATGATGCAGCATTTGTATATTTTGGTCTATCATTGGTGCCTGCTGAGGGGATCATTAACGAAATGATTGACTACCAGTTTCAAGTTCTAGGTAAGTGCAATATTCGTCACGTTTATCTGTAAAATTGTGCCAAGTTATCAGACGTGGCTATTTTTGTTGCTGTTCTGTAGATTGTTTGGGAATTTGCAATGGACCCGCGCACGGAGAGGTCAAGTTTTGCCGCGGCTCTCCAGTGTTAATCGAAGTTGGTTCCCGCTGTCATGGCGGGGAGGGCGCCTGGGTTCCTATTGCCAACATATGCGTGGGTTACAATCAAGTGACTGCGGCGGTTGACAGCATTTTGGATGGTGAAGCATTTGACAAGCTCGCGGACCGACCCAGGGAGCTGCTTGCTTACGGTTGCGAAGCAATGCTAGTATCGTATAGGAACGGTGTTCTGAAGAGCACACCAGGCATCGCGGAAATTGAAAAGATGCCTGCTTTCCTTAAGAAGGAGATTTTTGTCTCGCCAGGAGATAATGTGCGTCAGACGGTTGACATGTTTACGACTCCGGGTAGCATTATGCTTACGCACAAGGATCGTGACGTGCTTGAGCACAATCTTGCACGTATTCGTGAACTCGAAGTCGAAGGAATGTTTGAGTTGGAGTAGCCTCGTGAGAAAGCAATCATACAAGATGCATGCAATAATACGAGCTTGGTATAACGACCAGTCTTTTTTCAGAAGTACTTCGAAGTAGTAACTAATTGATTCATTTTGAACTCTTATCCGTTTGGTGACTTGTTGAGATAGTGTTGATTGGTCTGCTTTTAAAATGTCGTATAAAAGTTATACTTATAGCTTCAACAGCCTTTCAACATTAAAAGACAGCGTACGTGATGAGAAATAGCCTGCAACAATTGAGAGAGCTTGGTTTCCGGCATGGGCGATATCAAAGGTATAACGCGTCTGTCTTAGTGTTTATTGATACTCTTACTTATTGTGAGCTACCAGCAAGTTCCGAATGCGCCATGAGCCAAAAACAAGACGAAGAAAACACGTTGAACGCGGCATGCCGTGGGAGTCGCTTTTCATGCGGAAATCCCAAGCAGAAAGACGGGTGCGTTTCTTCGTTTAGTGCTAATGAATGTCTAAAGTGTATGCTAATGGCAGAGCATCATCTCGAAGCCCTGGGAGTATCCAATGGCAGCCCAAAACCTCTCGGTTATCCTCATTCAAAAGCGCGTACGTGGTATGCTCTGCCGTATGCACCAGGTGACAAGACCGTCATATGCTAGCTTTGATCACGGTCCCAAGAACATCAAAGCAACCCGCATCCGTAGTCCAATACAAAGGTTCGTTACGAGTGGTGGAAGCTTCTCTGATGAGCGCGGGTTTCGCGCTTTTGCAGCCACTAAGCTACAAAGTTGGTTTCGAATGCATCGTTTACGCTGGCGATGGATACTCAAGCGCTATCCGGTGTACCATATCGCAGCATTGCAAATCCAGTACGCATGGAATGTACACTGTCGCTTCAAGTTGTATCAGCGGCAAGCTTGCATGTCTGACCTTCATGCGGTCCTTGCACCTGCTGATCGTGCAGCGCTCTGCATCCAAACAGCTTGGAGGAGCTGTAAACAAAAGCGTATCTTTCGATACTACCGAGATTTAATCAATTTTCGTAGTATTGGAAACCCAGCGCGGATGCTTCACGCGATAAATCCGTCCGAGGCCTCATTGCTAGACGCGTCGATAGGTGCGCAGGTTCGTTTCCGTCTTGGTGGACTGAAGTTCCCGCCTACGATTTACTACAAAATCTTCACGCACAAACCGGTATGCGATGTGTGTACTTTCAGTCCCAAGGACTACACAGTGGCACGTCAATCAGCTCCAGCAATTCACACGCACAGCAAACGCCGACACAACCAGCAGGGTCAGAACACGTGCATCCGTGTGGGAAATTCATATTATCGTGCACGACAGCAGGTAGATGACACTCGATTGTGGTACCGTCGTATCGAGAACAACTGCTGGCGGCCAGTGACTGCCAAAGTGCTAGCCGATACCAACGCTGATCCTATCACGCAAGCCACACGCGAACAATATGTCAACAGTTTTCACTACTCAAAGATTGTCCGCAAGCAGGACCGTGAACGTGATCGCCGTTATAAGAAGCGATTGTGGATGCAAAAGCTCTACACTCAGGGTTTGATCCCGTCTGCGGATCGCACTGAACAGAATGAAGGCGAAGATGACAAGGCCCACGCAGAGAACGAGCTCTTTGATATAAACTTTGACGACACAAATTGGGAGGATGAAGCTCTTGATATGTTCGAGTGGGTATCCGCTCTCGACTACGAGAAGTACTTGGACAACTGGTACACTCTTGGATGCACCGCAGCAACCGATGGACATTGAAGTGAACATAAAAAGCTTACACTAAATATCATCCAATCCCATTCATCGATATAGGATGAATATCATCCAATCCTTTTTATTTAACAAAATGATGCTTTGCCGTCTATCTCCCAACCAATGGCGCCGTCTTCAGCGCACAACAGCCATTGCCCTCGCTTCATCCTCATTGTCCACTTCCTCTAGCAATATTGCAAGCGCTAACTCTTCCTCTGGTACTAATGAAAGTAAAGAAGATCCTCCTAAGTATAAACCGGGGTGGTTCAGTCGCAATCCAGGTGTGACACTGGGCGGAATCCTCGTAGGTATTGGCTTTTACATTTATAGAGGATCACGAGGAAAGAAGAATTTTGAAGCACTGCAAATTCCCATCGCAGAGGCCGCCGTGATTGCGCCCTACGAGGCTTGGGAGCTGCGCAGCAGCAACAACATCACGTATGATTACCCAGTGTCTTGAATTGTATAGCTTCCAAGGTGTTGACCATGTACACGATTTTATGCAGACCGGAGATATTCGAGGACGTGAGAGATGGAGTAACACGGGCATTCCCAGAAGGAAAGACCACAATGCAGCACTTCGATCAGTATCTGGGCTTCAAGCTGGCCCAAGCGTGTCCGACGGGGTTGAATAAGTCGTACCATCTAGAGAGAGTCCTATTAAGTTTAAAGACGGACGAAGACCGCAAATGTGACGTTGACGCGCAATTGGTCGCATTTTCCATGGCTATCAAAGGATCGGTTGATAAACGTCTGCGAATTCTGTTCAACCTGGCGACGAGAGCACCAGCGGGCGAAGGACTTAAGACGAGTGAGGGAGATAAAGAGCAAGAGAACAAGGAAGTTGAAACGCGAGCGATGTCACAGGAGCAATTGGAGCGGATACTTCACTTGTTACTCGAGACGTATCAGATTCCGTCCGAGAAGCGTGTACTGGCTGTAGAGGACGCCAAATACCCTATTCAAAAGTACATTGCGGCTACTGCGTCAGATTTGCTCAAGTCTGCTGTACAGGATCAAGTGAGTGACAAGAAGATTACAGAGGAAGAGGCACGAGAGCGCCAGATGTACACGTTTGATGCCTTTTCGCAAATCATGCGTGGCAAGGCCGTGTGTTTATGGGGTGAGTGCTTCTCCAGCAGCAAAAAAAAGATGAAGAACTAAATTTCTGTAGTCATCACGCTTCCCCGAACAAACTATATGTAGACGTACGGCAAATAGAATTTACAGTACTCTTCTCGTCAAAGTTGAGGTCGGATTTCAAGCTAAAAAACTCCGCTTCATGTAAACTAATCGCATCATTGGATGTACCTCAACCTCGTTCATTTCTTGCAGCACCGTTGCTGCACTATGACGCAGCTGGTGGAATTGCTGCATCGGCACACATATTGTCCGCGTCTTACGATCTGACGTCTGTAACCGCAGCAGTATACGCTTCTCTGATTTATTATCTGTCGCCACTTGCCAGTGCAACTGCTGCACTCCCGGCATCGAAAACGTTAATTTCTGAGCGGCGTATGTCAACGCATCCCAGTGAACCTGGAGCAGCTGTCGAAAACGCAGCTGGAATGCGCTGGGAAGACTCTGTATAAGCTCCTGCTGCTTTGCCAGCTTCATATTGAGCGACGGTGATGCAGTTAGCTCATCGTTGGTAAATGTAGGCAGAAGGAACTTCATATGCTTCCGCATTGCTACTTCGATCAGTCGCCGAAGCACGATAGACAGGGCCAGAAAACCCTGTTGGTCATCGTTGGAGATAGATTCAACTACACATTCGGCCTTGGCATTTTCTTGACAGTGAAGAGCGACTGCTAACTGCATGGCAGAGTCAAGGTGGCGATCCACAAAAGCTTCATCGACGTCGCGCAGCAATAAGTCGTGCCACTCGCGTGCAGCGGCAGAAAAGGCAGCCATTGCGCTTACTCTACGATTTTCTCTGAATAACACTTTAACAATATTTTTTCAGTATAAGGTAAACTGCCAATTTGGGGCCTCCTGCCAATTTGGGGCCGCTCCTGGTTTTGCCCAATAAGGGTTGCAAAAATATAGCAGCGTACCAATTGGTAGAAATAAACAAAATGACAGCGTACCGATTGGTAGATTTTGTTTTGCTGATATTAAAAGGGGTAGGTGTGGTAAATGTGATACAAAAACTTATATAAAAAGCGGCCCAAATTGGCATTTCGTACTTTTGAGTTAATATTTTAGATGCATTAGCGATAGAGATGATATTTAGAGAACCTGACCCTATACAGGGTGGTGTAAGCCATGTCAAGCGCGGTGCTGTAGGGGCCTCATTTCATTACACTTTTGGACCCCGACTCTATCCGACTTTGGATTTTCGTCCACGGTGGGACTCGAACCCGCAATCTCCCGGTCCCGAGGGCAGGGCCTTAACCACTGCACCAAACGAGGTCGGTGATGCATTAGCGATAGATAAACGGCTATAAAACATCCTGAACATCCTGATTAGCTGGACTATTACCAATATTTTTTGGGACCCACTAGGTGCACACCCCCTTTTTGTTACGTGCACACCCCTGTACCATTAAGTAGGTACAGCGTATCGGAAGAAATAAATATCTATATGACATACGCACAGGTCCGTCATTTTTAACCGTCTTTGCAGCCAAAGGGAGTGCAACGATTTCCCCTCAAAAGCTGACAATATCTTCTCTGCATTTGACGACTTTTTGGTGCTAATCAGGCATTCAAAAAATGATAGACTTAAGGGGTGTAGTCACCAAAAATGCAAAAGCTAAGAGCTGCGAGGGACTGTCGAGTAATCAATTAAGGCACGTTATTGAGCCAAAGTTTCGGCTCTTTCCTCTGATTTTTATGGAGTCGATACGATTTAATGCTTTTATTACCTAGTTGTAACTAAACTACTAGGAATTTTGAACCCAGCTAAATCAATTTTGTTTAGTAGAATTCTCGTAAATTATCAAGCAAGATTGCAGCAACTATTTGGGTTATGATTTTTTAGGAGGTAAATCTCTTTTTGGCGCAAGCCTAGTTTAAAAAACTGAACTTAGATTTGGCTCAACTGCACCTGGTTCTGGATAAAACTTAATTGGAAGAACGATTTATTATGGGCTCCTCATGTATTTTGCTTTATAATAGATTGCTGGATGGTCTTGCAATGTATGCTAGCAATCTAGCTACCAGTAATTCTGAACCAAGAGAGAGCTACCAACAGTCTGGACTTCTGTAACGTCGAATCAGTTTTCGACCAGCACGCAAGTAGTAATGCGCAAGCTCTAGAGGCTGCCTAAATCTATATTGGTACAATTTTTAATGCCAGAGTTATCATAGATTTATACAAGTTGAAAAGTGTTCAAAAATAAAATGATTATGCATCAGCTAAGTTTTCTTAACCTGTATCATTTTTTTTACGATCTCTTCTAATCGTCTTCAGATATTAGTGGGATCGAGTTACAGGAACACAGCTCTGCGAGGCTGCTCTTTGTACGTTGTACCTACTTTATGGTACAGGGGTGTGCACGTATCAAAAAGGGGGTGTGCACCTAGTGGGTCCCTATTTTTTTTGGGACAATTTATGAAGGGACCCACTAGGTGCACACTGTTGGAGTAAATCTCAGTACATTTACCCTTTCATAAGAAATACCTCTTATATATAATAAGGAAGCATTACCCTTTGTACTCTTTGAAGAATAATAACTCACAAGAGGATTAGTGGCATTGAATCCGCTACACTTGCACTTATATGTGTATATATACATGAAGTGTTAATGTTTCTACTGAGGTATAGGAACTCTACCTGAATGTCTCTACAGACATAATGCTTACTGTCTTTGATAAAAGTAATATATAATTCTTTTTGCCTTCTTGCAAGCAAGTTCTTTCTCTACCTTCACTACTTCTACGCACAACGTGCTATCACTTCAACAGGTTATGAGCCCAAGCTCCACCTCATCCGATTTTCCTCGCCTGACCGGGTCCGACAACTTTGACGTTTGGAAGACCCGTATCCAAGCATACCTCGACGGGAAGAATCTCCTCCGATTCATTGAAGATCCAAACTACGAGCTCAACCCAACCGTTGACGATGACGACGAAGACATGGTTTCGTTCACCGACGATGATCCAGATTCGGATTCCAAGTGTGATGGAGAAGATAACTCGCGGGACGAGAATTTGGAACCGGATCAAGAACTCGACGACGAAGAAGAAGATTCCGTGACATCAACCGACGTCCGCCGACTGACGATCGAGGATCCAGTAGTTCAAGGTGAAAATGATAATGACGTACCAGTGCCTGCAATCCCTGTTCTCCCTGCTTCAGTTCGAGTCGAGTCTTTCGGAACCCTGAAAGCCAAGAAGCTTGCCAAAGCGAAAGCAAAAGCGGCAAAGGCGAAGGCGCGAACGAAGGCAAAGGCCAAAGCCAAGATGAAAACAAAGATTATTCTGGCTGCTGCACAGACGCGTCGTCTGAATGCTCAAGTCAAGTCATTCTTGATGAAAACACTCGATGACAAGCACATTCGGATCGTCAAGGGCTTCGACAAGGCCTACGACATCTACCAAGCGATATGCGATCGCTATAAGGGCACCAAGGCATACGGTGATCCCTACGGTATCATGAACTACCTGTACAATGCTCGTTACCAGGAAGGTGACGACATGACAGAGTTCATTCTCAAGTACGAGGATGCCATGAGTGGGCTGAATACCGTACTGAACAACAGCTTTGACGACAACGTCTTCTCTGTGTTCCTCTTCAACGCGATGCCTGCATCGTGGGAGAGTGAGATGCGCATTTGGCGCGGAAACCGTGAGATTTTGCCTCTCAGAGAGCTTAAAAGCAACTTAGAGTCCCATGTGACCAAAAAGCTTGCGCAAGAACGATTCGCGCTGTCTCGTGGTACTCCCGAGAGCAAAGAGACCCAGAATGAACGTGCTCTGGTGTCCGCTGCATCTGTCCCGAATGCTCAAGCCCTTGCGGGTGTAAGCACCGACAGTCAGCGCATGTGCTCGTACTGTGGACGAACCAACCATACCACGGCTACGTGCCGGGTGTTGGTGAAGGACATGTCGATGGGTCAGGTAAAACCTAATACGGTGATCCCACCCAACTTTAAGTGGCCGGGTACGCGTCCGAGCAACCCACGCAACATGCCAAACAATCATGGAAACCGTCAACATCCATATGCACGCGGTTCCAACCGGAATGGCAATAGGGGACGACGTGGCAATGCCCAACGTGAATACGGTCACGGCAACCGTAACAGTGGACGTGGAAATGGCCAAGGAAATTCCGGCTACGACTCTCAAAGTGTTTTCAACGGGTACCATCAGTCCCGTCACAACAACGCCATGATTGCCATCACTACCGCCACCGTGTCGACATTCGGTTTGACAGCCAAGATGACTTCCACGGATGTTGATCCGGTCTGGACTATCGACTCTGGTTGCACGCGTCACGTAACGTATAACGAAGCGTGGTTCACGACAACAACGCCTTTCACAGGCTGGATCACTGTTGGTGGGAAGAACCAAATCCCGATCCTTGCGATTGGTGATATCTCCCTCAATGTCATCGATTCCAAAGGACGACCTCAGACGCTCAAGATGCGCAACGTTCTCTACGCGCCCGAACTCAAGTTTAATTTGTTTTCGGTGCCTGCGGCTGTGAAGGAAGATTTTCGCTTCTCTTTTAATCGCATGCAATGCGCGATTAATACGAGTCAACATTTTAGCGTGAAGGCCAAAATTGCCACGCATGCCGACTTGTACCAATTCATGGCAAGTCCGAAGTCGATATCGACCAGCAACCCGACGGCTCTGATCACCCTTCATGGTAAGTCAGCCATTTTACGTTTACATAAACGAATGGGTCATCCTAACTTTCGTATATTACAGGCTTTGCCTAAGAATGAAGCGATCATCGATCATGAACTCGATGGAGTAGGATCGCAACTAGATATTACATGTTCTTCATGTTCACTAGCAAAGTCACACCGTCAACCATTTAATCTAAATAAAATTGTTGAACGTGCAAAATTTCCTCTTGAAAAAGTTCATAGTGATATATGTGGTCCTATGCCGACACCAAGTCTAACCGGTTGTCGCTATTTTCTAATCTTTATTGATGACTGTACGCGTTTCGCAGTCACATATATTATCAAAGTTCGTTCAGAATTATATGAATGCTACGAAGACTTTCGCCGCAAGGCGCTTAATGTTTTTCGCTCTGATGTTCACACTGTCCAATATACGTCCATTAATTATGACCCTGAAATTAAAACTCTCCAAGCTGACAATGCGAAAGAGTATGAAAAACTTGGTCGAACGTTGTGGGACAAATACGGAACCAAAACGCAATTTACGATGGCATACACGCCTGAACAGAATGGCGTAGCTGAAAGAAGAATGCGCACCTATATGGAACGCGTTCGGGCTACCCTATTTGATGGAAAGTTACCTCGTGAATTATGGGCTGAATGCGTTCGCCACATTACCGACCTGGTGAACATGACCCCCAGCTCTGTTACGAATAACAAAACTCCTTATGAGCTTTGGTATGACAAGAAACCTTCCGTCATGAACCTCCGTGTTTTTGGATGCAAAGCTTTTGTCCACGTCCCAGAAACACATCGGGACAAACTAGATCCACGTGCTACTATATGCATGTATCTCGGTCTACCCGACCATAAGCGTGGTTTTCGACTACTTGATGTTTCCACTGGCAAGATTATCTACAGCCGTGATGTTACCTTTGACGAAACCGTATTCCCCTCCTTGGAATTTTTGCCAACGGAATCAGGATTAGATAGATCAAATCGATCATCAGAGCTAGAACAACATAATAGAGATGAAACTTCCTCATATATGGATCGTGTTATATTACCTACGTCACCCTATAATTTAACTCGTCAACCTACAGAGAGTGCTGCATCTACGCCGGCGGTTCAATCACTACACTTGCCGTCCTTGGCTGATGCTTTGCACCGAAACGAGCAAACATATAGTTTTATTACACAACCATCCCAACGAGGCACCAAGCGCAAGTTTGATGACATAGATCAACTCAATGACGATGCCCTTGAAAAATCCGCTCCTCTTTTAAATAGTTCTGAGGATATTGCAGACGAACATCGTCGGGCCAATCTTATATACACTCTCTAGCTATTCGCTATATTGCCGAGCCGCGTACATTTCGCGAAGCTATGACATCTTCTCATGCTGAAGACTGGTTCAATGCTGCTCAATCCGAGATCAAGTCTCATGATGATAACGGCACATGGACACTTGTCCCCCGACCATCAGGAAGGAAAGTACTCCGAAACCGATGGGTCTGGGTTGTCAAATACAACGGCAACGGCGAAGTAGACCGATTAAAGCTCGATTAGTAATAAAAGGTTTTCTCCAACAGTTTGGTATTGACTACACAGAAATTTTTGCCCCTGTGCTACGAATGGAAGTCCTTCGTCTTCTTCTTACTATTGCAGCAATCCTAAACTATGAAATTCACCAAATGGATGTAAAGACTGCTTTTCTGAATGGTTTTCTGGATGAAGAAATTTATATGGAGCAACCTGAAGGATTTACAATCCCAGGAAAAGAGCATTTGGTGTGCAAGCTCAAGAAGAGCTTGTATGGACTCAAACAGGCACCGCGTGTGTGGTATCAAACCCTCGCGAAATTCCTGGAGAGCATCAAATTCCGACGTCTCATCACAGATCGATGTGTCTTTGTCGGATCGTTCCATAATCAGACATGCTATATTGCAGTCTATGTTGATGATCTTGTGATCATCGCTCCAACGCCTGCCCTCGTCAATGAAATTAAATCTGCCCTGAAGCAGAGGTTCAATATGACAGATTTAGGGGAGGTGAAGGACTTAATCGGGTGGTCCATAGAACGGAACCGCAAAAACCGAACGATCTTCATCCACCAAGAGAAATATGCAACTAAGGTCCTGGATCGCTTTAAAGATATTGTGACGTATCCCGTCACTACACCAGTTGACCGCAGCATAAAACTGTCTAGTGCCATGAGCCCTCAAACAGAAGCTGATAGAAATATGATGAAAGACATTCCATATCGCGAGGCAGTCGGCAGCCTCATGTATCTTATGATAGGCACTCGCCCTGACCTTGCATACTACATGAGAGAAGTAAGTCAATACCTCTCCAACCCTGGAGAAGAACACTGGAAAGCAGTAGTTCGAGGTTTCAGATACCTTTATGGCACAACAAGCCACGGACTGACTCTGGGTGGAACTATCCAGCAGACTACCCGTCAACTCACGGACAGTCTTACTGCTTTTTCAGACTCTGACTATGCGAGCTGCTTAGATACCCGACGATCTATAGGTGGTTTTGTGACAATGATCGGTAAAAGCCCGATATCGTGGCTTTCTCGAAAACATCATACTGTGGTTTTATCAACAACGGAAGCAGAGTATATTGCACTCTGTCATTGCATGCAGGAAGTAATATTTCTAAAAAACCTGCTAAGTGAACTTGGATTTCAATCCACAAAGCCAACTATAATTCACGAAGACAAACAAAGTTGCATTAAACTTGCAAATAATCCTGAATTGCACGGTAGATCTAAGCATATCGATATACGCTATCACTTTGTGCAAGAAAAAGTAAAACAACAACAATTTACTATTACTTATTGCAATACAAAGGACATGATTGCCGATATTTTTAGCAAGGCACTTCCAAAGCCTCAATTCCTTTATTTAAGAAATAAACTTGGTGTGACAACTCGTGACAAAATGCCTATGCAAGCAAACAAACAACTTCGTAAAAGATAATTCCCCTAAGGTTTTCCTACGCAGACTCTGTGAGGTTTTCCCGGGTTTAGTAACCAAATTTGACATACATAAACAAAATAAAAAGCTTGAACAATCTAAGGTTTTCCTACGCAAACTATGTGAGGTTTTCCAACAAATGGAAGGAGTAAAAAAATTTATTCAATTTATATAGGGACCCACTAGGTGCACCCCCCCCTTTGATACGTGCACACCAAAATATACAAAAAGGTAATAATTTTGGTACCTTGCCCTCAATCAAACCACAACTCCCACACCACCACCCCACCGGTAGCCATGCTATCAATTGACCGTTATTCTTCGTTGGCTGAAGCCGAAGATGCAATCCAAAGATTCTCCCAATTTAATGGGTTTACAGTGGCGCGTCTCCGTTCCAAGAAAAGTAAAGAAGGTTTAACAAGAAAAGTATGGCTTGGTTGTGCGCATGGTGGCAAGTATCGTAATTGGAGAGATTATTTTACTGAAGAAACCCGGAAAAGGAAAACGTCTACTCGGCGAACTGATTGTCCATGGCAAGCAACGATTCACCGACAAGTTCTGGTCAAGAGCAGTGACAGCACATATCCAGGGGGTGAGATTGAAGGTGGGGCAGGGATACCCCTTTTGAAAGGGAGTACAAGTGTGTTTCGACCTCTATCCGATACGTGCTGGCAATCAAACTATTTCTTTTTGCTCTGCGTCATCTTGCGACCACTGGTAGTCAGCTCGCGTTTCCACATGCCAATCTTAGACGGGGGTACATCAATCATTTCGTCCTCGCTAATGTACGTAACCACATCTTCGAGAGACATTATTCTTTCGTCACAGCCAGCCGCACGCATGTTGGTGAGCTTCTTCTCCCTGGTGGGGTTAATTTCAATATCCGTGGGACGGTTATGCTCGCCCACGATCATTCCCTCGTACACCTCATCACCAGGTTTGACGAACATTTCGCCTCGGTCCTCCAATGAGTTAAGCGCGTAGGCCTGAGGATGGGCAGTGAACAAGTTAGAACGTCTGGTGACGAAGCGTACAACCCAACCTTGTCTTACCATACACGCGCCTCGAGTCGAAGAAATGAGCTTGTCTTTGGACGGAGGAGTTGCCGAGCCTTGGAAAGGAGAGTAACCGTGAAAGATCGAGTTTAAGATACCACTTCCACGGGTATCGGTCTTGATCTGTAATGAGATGAGAGATTTCCAGTCAGTGAGATTATTTTCCATCGACACTAACGATTCAACGTCATGTTTACCTCACTGCGGTAACCCATGAGACAGCGACAGGGTATCTTGAACTAAAGGCGCACTTTGTCGTGCATCTCCTTGAACTCAACGATTTCACCACCACGGGTAGACATTTTGTCGATCACTGTACTAGAGAAGTCAGAATCGACATCAATAGTTTCTTCTTCAATCGGTTCCATTTTTTGTTCGCCTCCCGACCCGTCTGGAATAGCACCTGAGGAGCCGAGACGGACATCTCAAAACCTTCACGACGCATTTCTTCAATCAGAATAGCAAGTTGAAGCCCACCACGGCCATGGACATCGAAAGCTTCTGATGAAGCACTAGGAGAAATGGAAATGGCAACATTGTTCTGGAGGCATCAAGCAATAAAGTTAAGCAATTCACGAAGACAAGGAGGGCATGCAATGACATACCTCGCACTCGCGCTCAAGACGCTTTTTTATGTGAGAAGAAGTGAGAAATTTGCCCTCTTTGCATGCGGTAGGCGCGTCGCTCACACTAAACGTCATCGAAATCGTAACTGGGGAGAAGGAATCGGTTCCGTCACACAGACATCAGCTATTATGTCAGAGACGTATGCGTTCACACCAGTGATTGTAAAGATGTCGCCTATCGCATGGTCAAGCATTGCACAGATAAATATAGTGAATCAAGGTTCACAAGACTTTGGGTTGGACACATACCAGCAGTAGCCGATGTGATTTCGGACTTTGCAACGCCACGAGTAACAAACATCTTCGTTACTCGGCCAGTTTGAAGCTTTTTGCTGTCGCGATTCATTACTTGGATCGAGTCTTCAATCTATCGCCACACACACGAACAAGAACAAATGAAATTAATAGACGATAGCGTCACAAGTAGCACACAGAACCCACTTTGACAGTCCCGGCGTGGACACGGCCGGTCGCGAGCCGGCCGACGTACGGGTCATGGCCAATCATAGTGACAGCCATGGCAAACGGTTGATCGGCGTTGGCTTTTGATGCAGGCACATAGCCGTCAAGAAGCGGCAGCATACTGTCACGCGGCTCGTTCTCATTGTCCAAGTCACGCACAGCCCATCCCTTCTTAGCCGATGCGTACAATACCGTAAATTCCAGCTGATCATCGTCGGCATCTAGCGCCACGAACATTCGAAAAGTTCATTCTCTGCTTATCCATTTAAACGGCTCGTGTCGCGGTCCACCTTGTTGACAACCACGAGCGGCTTTAGTCTACGATGCAATGCTTTCGTCAGCACAAACTTTGCTTGCGACATTGGTC
The DNA here is from genome assembly GCA_001887855.2 of Sclerospora graminicola. NCBI lineage: Eukaryota > Oomycota > Peronosporomycetes > Peronosporales > Peronosporaceae > Sclerospora > Sclerospora graminicola. The sequence goes on from MIQA02024047.1 coordinate 20,052, forward strand.
CTTTCGTGGCGTCCACAACAAGTACGACTCCGTCCAAGATTTGTTCCACCTCATCGCTAAAATCAATGCTGGACCAATTGCCAGTCTTTAGGGCAAGGGGTGTGCGAGTACAAAAATTTATGACCTTTTCTTATAATTTTGGGTCCGGGGGGTGTGCGAGTACAAAAAATATTACCTTTTTGTATATTTTGGGTCTGGGGGGTGTGCACGTATCAAAGGGGGGGTGTGCACCTAGTGGGTCCC
>MIQA02024048.1:0-22577 GCA_001887855.2 Sclerospora graminicola
TTTGGGAGACAGGCAAAGCGTACGGGCTTCGCTCCCCGGAGCTCCTGGGAGCAAACTAAGAACGCCCCTTAGGGCCTGTTCGGCAACGCCCAATTTGTGATTTTCTGCACTTTTTTTAACCCAATGTCGATATGCTATTTTGTCAAAAATCGCGGAGTGTTCGGCACGCGATATTTGGGTCCAGAAATGAAAAATCGCCGAATTCGGCGATTTTAGAACGCAATGTCGATGTTGGAGGAGTAGCCCTTGACACTGCTTATTTTTAGTGACTATAAAAATTTTGTTAATTAATCCTACAGAGTGAGCAAAAGTATTTTATACATGTACTGTATGTAGGCCTTACAAAATTGTGGGTTTGCGATCACCACGACCATTTTAACAAAACAACTGTCTGTATAGCTCGAGTTTTTACTTAATCGCCCAGCGTCCTTGTCTTGCCTTTACTTCAATAGCAAGCACAATGTAACATGGTACTAGTATACGGTATTAGAAAAATTTACTGTTATACTCTATAAAGTTCCTACTCCGATAGTCTATGAATATCATATTTCGATACGATATTGTGACACGTCGGCTTCGTCGAACACGCGAAACCCAATTTCGAGCAAAATAGCAGATCCTTTTGAGACCCGATTTCGAGGTAAATAGAATTTGAAAATAGCATTTTTGCCGAACACAGCCTTATATTTTTAAAGTATCAAGTTTTGAAAAACACAATTTTTGGGTGAGAGCGAATACTGTATCTATAACATGACTACATACACGGTATCTCACAGTATGAATACAGAAGTAGACTGTCTATTACGGTATCTCACAGTAAGTAGACTGTCTCTCTATAACGATGGAGCACCGACCTCCCTGCCCTCGGAACCGGGAGATTGCGGGTTCGAGTCCCACCGTGGACGAAAATCCAAAGACGGATAGAGTCGGGGTCCAAAAGTGAAATGAAATGAGGCCCTTACAGCACCGTGTTTGACATGGCTTACACCACCCTGTATAGGGTCAGGTTCTCTAAATATCATCTCTTTTTAACGATGGAGTAATCAAATAACACGCTTCGATTATTAAAATGGAAAACCACAAAGAACAACTCACAAAGCATTCGTTACTCGCAACGCGATAACTGTTAGCTCCTTCTCTGACACTTTAAAAGTTAACGACGCATCTTGCGCTTGCACATTGGCGAATTCGCTTCGCCTCCCACCTCGCCTTGTGTTTTTGGACCGTTCGGTGGCGGGGCATTGTTCGGAGGCCCATAAGGGTTTGATGGTGGTCCGTTATTTGGTGGCCCATAAGGTGGGTTCGATGGGTGGTCCGATTATTGGGATGGTCCGTTGTTTTGGGGGTCCCGTTGTTTTGGAGCGTCCGTTATTGAGGTCCGTTGTTTGGCAGGTCGTTGTGTGGAGGTCCGTTGTTTGGAGATCCGTTGTTTGGAGGCCCGTTGTTTGGAGGTCCGTTGTTTGGGGGCCCGTTGTTTGTGGGCCCGTTGTTTGGGGGCCCGTTGTTTGGGGGCCCGTTGTTTGGAGGTCCGTTGTTTGGCGGTTTAGCGTAATCAGCATTCGGATCTGTACTGTTACCTGGAGAAGGCGGGTTGTTTCCTGGACCACCACCAGCGATTTTTACGCAATTGATGTATATCTGCCATTTCACTTGTATTGCCAGCCAGTAAAATTCCAGAGTGCTTTTGGTTTGGCACATTGCCTTGTCATACGGAAACTTACCGTCTGGAAATTTCGTGCGGCAGTCGAACAATACTGGCGAAGCAGCTTCACCGCCGCAAAATACTTGGCAAATTCCGTCATGGTTCATTCGTCCACCCCACCATTCAAGTACGTCCGGTAATGGCTGGGGTTCACATCCCTTAGGATCTGTGAAACCGCACTCAGGGGTCTTGGGCATATCAATGTCGAATCCTAGACTCATGTCCTGATACTTGAATATAAACTCCTTTAAACTCGTGTAGCCAGCCGCCTTAAAAGCTCTTTCAAATGCCAGAGCGCCTGGTCTGAATGGTCTTGGATCCGGTTGTTGGTCGTACCTGTCTCCTGGTAGAGGTGGCATCACCTTGGGGTCCACAGCGGAAGCATAGTTACCAGCCCATTTGTTTGGGCGCGTGGGACAAACATTTGGTTTACCCAAGGTTCCATGGGCATCAATACCGGAAGCGGCAAACGAGGTGAAAGCGACCAAAGCAGCAGTATGGACGATCATTGCAGGTCCTGAGCAGATTGGAAAATGGAAAAGCTCAGCAGTGATTACAAACTATACAGCTTGAGAGTAGGAACGATACATACAGTATTGCACCGTATTAGCAACAGTTCAGTTCAAAAATGGACAACGGAAAGTGTAAAAGCTGTTCACGCTGTCGTAGGAAAAGCCCTTAAGCTAAGCTCCTTTACCAACCAAGGATCGTATCGTCTACTCGTGGACAGTTCTCATGATAAAAAAGAGCTTGCCCCTACCTGAAACGTACGGACTAGCGTTTCCTTCAGCATCGTAATAATAAAACGCATTTGTAGAGTATCTTCAGTAGAATTTTGGTAAAGGCGCCTCAATAAGTGCTGGGGAATTGATGAAACAAGCAAACTCAAGCCTGACCAAACAAGTCTTTGTGGTAGGGCTGTCAATGCTTTTGAGCTTTCTATCGAAGACGTGAGCGCAAATCCATTTTTAATGTACAAGATGGCATGTCTTCATGATCACCATTCTTTTTACAGTAAAAATCAACCTGGTAGCTTGCCAACTTCGCTACAAACATTTATAGTTTGAAGCTAATAGTACGATTTAACAACAACAACAAAATTAATCTTAAATGGCAGCATTTCTATTGTTTTCACTACTGGTTTAACATGTCAATCTATCATTGAAATGAACAACACATAAACTTTTGTGTAAAATCATTGGAGAAAATTGTAGCCCAGTCTCGCCATTTTTGAAGAGAGAACATCGTCGAGTCGCATCATCTTCAGCAACTATATATTCTTCCGGTAGTATTACACCTCTAGACCTGTTGAAAGACGGATATTATTCGTGGTGACTTTACTGCCGTCATCCGTCGTTTGCCTCGACGACGTAGACTTCTACTTAACTTTGTTAGCCACATCACAATATGCATCAGTTTGGACGAAACCTTCTGTGGTCATCTCCATATCCGTAGCGGGTTTGGTCGTTAGATGGTCGCAGTCCACGTGTTAGCGATCTATAGAGTCTTGACACAAATCGATATCCGGTGTCGGATTTTTGGCCCACGCCACAAAAAAGCACGGCAAATGGGTACGGGGTAGCATTTCCCCATTTCTACGTATTTTTAGTACTGTAGTATGGAGTCGCAACTTATATAAATTAACATCTGATCAACAGAAGCGGTTGCGGTTGGTTTATGCAAGATATTGAGCGACGTCGTCCACAAGTTTTACTCCTGATATCCGATTTTCCATGAAAAAAACTTTTGAATATGAAGAAGAATATCTTGATCGTAGAAACACATCAGGTGTCATTCACACAACTGAGTAATCACTCAACGATGTTGAAAATCACCCCAAGGGTAGATTACTGTACCGTAGTACCCAGAGAATTTGTGACTAGAGGCATAAGAATATCTCCACCAGTCGCGGTGAAAAGTTATTCACTTTCACGATGCAGAACGCCAACCAGATTTGTCACGTTCGGTTGTGATGTACGTAGCGGTGCATAGACGGAGCGGACGGTAAAGAACTGAGAGCGACTGCTGGATGTTGCAGAAATACGTGGCTGCTACCATAGTACTGTACAGAGCGTTAGACAGCATCAACGTTGTGGATGATGGTAATATGTAACTGTTAAGTAGCACGGTACAAATTTTCAGCGATGTGCAAGTCTTTCGTTTGCATCGTTTTGCTCTTGCCGCGGCAGCAACGACATGCCACACGCCGGAATGCAGGACGGAACATGAAAAAGACAGACTCTGTGAAAAAGACACAAACGTATGAAAAACACACGAACGATGACTAGCACACCAGAGAAGTGACAATCACACACCAGAATCTAACCTACCCTAAAGACAAACACTTCGGGACATGTACCGGTATTGGGAAACTCTAACCCCCACCCACTAACCCGAGCATCCATCCGTTTAAATGACCGACAGTTTGTTTAAGTGTGGTCGGAATGATATTCGCACCCCATTTCTCCGATCACCACTCCCCTTGTACCTCGGCTATGGTACATTGTACCACAGTATGATTGACACCACTAATCAAAAGGAAGCGACATATTTACATGTTCCTGTTCATTCCTGATGGCACTTATCAATGGTTAATCAATCAGACGTATAAAGAATGGAAAAGTGAGAAAAGAGGTGGGTACATAAATGTCAAATGTTACCATCGAGATCTCGCAAATTGTAATCACTTAAAAATATTGACTCAAAAAAGTATAGCGCTGAACCATCTCAGTGTTGTGGCCAGTGGGAAAATGCGTGACGAGTCACTGTCTGACTCTCTTAAAAACCCTTCACCACTACTTCGAAGTACGTCAAAGAGGCAATATTAAGAATATGATACGGCGCTACCAGCTGCTAGACAAGCGGCTAACCTTGCTCCAGACACCAACGCCTCAACCACGCCTTGTTATACGTTATTCATATCCTAGCCTGCAGTTTAAGCGAGTATTTTGATTGGTTTTAGACTAAGAAGAGCCCCAGGAGGCAGCATAATACGCCACAGCCTTGATGCCGGGGACCCTTTTTGTAAGAATCAGCTTTATTTTCGTGTGTAGCGAAAATTGCGGGGTAATGGAGCGGTGCCACCCGCTCACATTGATATCAAAATTGATATTGCGCTCTCAGTGAAGCACGCTTCATCGTCGTCTTTGTTGGTGGAGGGAAATATTCCGAGCAATTTCGAAGATCTACTATATCTGCTCCACCTTGAAGATACGAATATTGAGGATCATGGCAAGTCCGAGGAAAGGAAGTACATCATATGTAGGTAAGCCGTGAGTGAGATTGCTAGATAGATGTCCTCTAATAATATACGTATGATTAACCCCATCAGGAATGAATGATAAGACATGAACATGAGTTAATAAATATTTTGCTTTCTTTTAATTAGTAGTGTCCATCATACTGTGGTACAGCGTACCATAATCGAGGTACAGGAGGTGCGATGATCGAAAATACGAATATCCTCTCCGTCGGAGGATTGATATTCTACTTACTGTTAGAGCATCTCCAGCAGTAGGCTATAGCTATCCTATATTTAGCTTGGATATAGCGGCCATTTTTACAACAGTTGGAGCTAAATCGATGCTAAATAGAATGATTGTCGCAATCACGACACTACGACATTGTGACACGTCTATCAAATCAAAACACAAGAGGTGCCTACGCACTGAGGGGCCGCAACAAGCAACGCCACGCCGGATCGCTAGCAGGCCGCAGGACCGACACAAGAATCGTTACAATGAAAGACGCTACCACTGGTTAGTCCAACAGTACTTTGTTGACACACCTATTTATACCGACGAAGATTTCTGTCGGCGATGGGATCATAGCTGCGTCTACGCAAGCCCTTCGTTTCTGTGGTCATTCTGAACCAATTCTAATAGTACCGACCTCGGTTGGTGCAGTGGTTAAGGCCCTACCCCCGGGTCCAGGAGATTGCGGGTTCGAGTCCCACTAGGGACGAAAAATCAAAGTCGAACCAACTTGGTTGGGTTGGAAGTATAATGAGACGCATTCAACCAATTCTATTGTCGAATTTAAGTTATTTGCCTGTCCCGAATCGGCTGTTTACGAGGGTATGAAAAGACCTTATTAAGGGTTACTCGGAATGCGAAATCGGGGTACGCTGATGGTTATTAGGTCACTTCTTTTTTATTGCGTGCAAATAATACGCATAAGTCGACATGTCGTGTCGTATTTGAGCCACTCTGGTACTTACTTGTATATATGCAAGTGTGATTAGTGGCATTAAATCAGCCACATGATGAAGGGATTGCTAATGGGTTCATGAATAACTTAGCTCCGTGGAGCAGTACAACGAACCACTGGAAGAAGGCGTTGCCAACACTGCTTGAAAACCCCACGAAGGATCTCACCAAGTCTACCTTGAACAAGCACGTACGAAACCGTTCCGCTATCCAAGGAACAACGCTAGCACGTCGCTTAAAATCGCCTACCCGGCTATGCATGGTGTCGGTCATGCGTTTACAAGTCACGCGTTTGCAGCTTTTGAGCACAATCAGCACGTCCAAGTGCAAGTCCAGTTTTTGTCTGAGCCCTACTTTCTCACAGCTGTTTTCCCCAACCCATAGGACGGTAAAGGAGCGCTGTAGCTTGTCCTGGAAACGGCTGAAGCTAGCGGAGCGAGATTGATCGGATGAACTTGATCAAATCCAATGACCCAGACGCAGATCGACTGGCCGTTGCGGAGCGCGATTTAAGTTGTAAGTCTGACTGACGAATCTTTACGGAACGGATTGGGATTCTCTTTTGTTGCTGGGATCTTGAGCAGCACGTTCGACTGCACTCGAACTGCGATCGCAAGCAGCTATACTTTATCACGTCGACAGTGTCGTCGAAAATGTTGCGTGCGTGTTACCCTGGCTGAAGGTCTTAATCTGAAGAGCCTTGACTGAATTTAAGTGATTGGACAACAAGACCGCTGAGTCGCGAAACGCGGGCAAGACTGCCCTCTTTTCATTCGTAGGAAATCGGTTTTTGCGTTAGTGATCTAGTGAAAGGGAAGGATGGTGTTGTTACTGCCTGGAGAAATGGAAGCTTACCTTGAAACGGCGAAAAGAAAAACTGTGGACAGTACCTTAACTTCCTCTACGAACGATACCGCCATTTTGTGACGCAAAATCACTACGTCAAGTGCCGTTAAGATTTCGTGTCATTCTCAAGCATCTACGCAATGGCGGAAAATATTGGAAACTGTCGTGATTACGCTATCGCGGATGTGTGTGGCCACACAACAGGTTATGACAGACCTCTTCCTGACACGCGCGCCAATAAGCCATTTAACTGTGATTATCACAACGAATGTGTTGCCACACTACGTACGTGTGAAACGGAGCCTAAGCTGAAATACTATGTTGCGCTTGCTGGACGTGCGGGGCAACCTCGCCAATACATAGAGACATAAAGTACTAATGTTTCCCCTAGTAAGGTATAGCAACTCCATTTGGATGACTCTACCGACATAAAGCTTAGTATCTTTAATAATAATGAAATTATTCCTTTTACCTTAGTTCTTTCTGTACCTTCACGTGCAACGACAACAATTAACATCTCACCAAATCGGATCGATCCTTAAGTTCTGGTACCCAATTTGCTTCTCGTGGTCCAGATATTCTTGGACGCGGTGACCATCCGCAAGCCATCGGATTGAACGCTTGACGCACGATACCAAGATAGTATCTTCAATTACAGTAGTTCAGTCTACAACAACTCCTATGTCGTAATTGACCTCAGGGAGGTTGTAGAAATCCACTGAGTGAGCTTCTTCTTTTTCTTATACACCAACATTTCTTACTGCACTTTTTAATGAGTCTGCTGCACGATTTACCTGTACAAGCTTGTGACAGTCCAGCACTGCAGTGGATAGATTATTTTTAATTTGCTGCTCCAATTCATACACAAGCCTATACACGTTAAATGTATTAATCTGAAAACGATAGAAGCGGCGCATGCACGGAAGTTAGTCAAAGAGAGTTCTCGTTGTGAAACAATTCGTTAATATCATCCACCGGGTGGTCGTTAGAAGGATTCCATCTTACGTCAACAATACTAGACGATTTACGGCGTGACGATTGATACCCTCAGCACCAGCACGCGTGGATACTAAACGCAGTCTTACCGATGAATTGACCGAGCTAAATAGCTAACAATAATAAGCAAAGCATGACTGTGTCAACTAATTAGAAGAAAAAAATCATTTGTACATGAGCAATACCTAGATGTATTCTATGCGTTTGGCGCCACTTATTCAGCCGTCAATCTGCAAAAACCACTCGCTGCGTTTGGCGCCATTTATTCAGCCGTCAATCTGCAAAAACCACTCGCTCCGTTTTTTGTCATTAGCTCGATATTTGCGAAATAGTCGCGATTTGGGACTGGGAATGAGTCCATGGGTCTTGGGCAAAATACATTCAAATTGCATCGTTATTCTTCCTTCCGCCGTTTTGGAAACCTGTTGTCGCAGAATGCCTGTAACAAAACCGGCATTCAGTGTTACAATCCGTCATCCCCCGATTTGTAAGACATACCTGATATGCTAAATAAATGGTGGTTGATGTTTGCTTATCGAGGGTTACATGACGTATTTATTTATTAAATAAGGTTCGCAAATGTAAATAAGCCTCTTAATCTAGCAGATTTACTATTCTTTTAGCCAAATTGGATGAATCTCACAATAATAGTAAAAAAAGATAAAAGAAATTCTACCTCTCGCACGTTCGGAAGGAATTGTTGATTATGTTCAAAATGTCTCACTTATGTCATGTCACATGTATGCTATCTCCCGCTATATTTGGCGGGATTTAGCCACAGATGCCAAATTTGGCTTCGGTATAGCACTATTGTTGTAGAAAAAAAGCTAAACTCATGCCAAATATAGCATATGGATCGGATTTAGCCTACTGCTGGAGATGCTCTTAGGATATTTGCGGTGTATCGCAATGTCGCAACGTGTGACACAGTTACTACCATACTTAAAACGGGTACGAATCGAGACTCAAACTCCATTTTTGAATGAGAGTGGTTACTGTCACCGATTGCAATTTGACGAAAAAAAGAATGTTCGAGGAATGTTCTCCAACCGCCTGACTCTACGCAGGCCTCTAACCGGCGAACGACACGGTGTATAGTATACTTCCACCACACATTTAAAAATTAAAAAAAAAGATTGTGGCGCACGAAATTGTACCCGGAAACCCTCCCCCAAGAAGACGTCTTGCAGCGGGGACAGCAGCTTTGAGGACGACCACAGGGGCCGTAGTGGTTCGAGTGGAAGCAGCTATGATGACGACAAGGGGGAGGGGGAAGGCAGGGGTTAAAGCCGCCCACGGAGCCGCAAGACGGAGCAAAAAAATGACGACAGAGAAAAGCAAGCAGCAGTTGGACCTCCGCTGGAAGAAAGAGAATTGACAAGTTGGGATGAAGTAAACGAGTATATGAAGCGCGATCATACTCAGGTGCGAAGGATAGCATAATTACTTTTATTGATGCTCGTACTAATATCTGAGGTGTTTGATTTACCACTTCTAGGTGCGAACAAACTTCTACTGTCTTTATTGACTTTATTGATATATGTTTACTGTTTGATTTACCACGTCAGGTGCGAACCAACTCCTATTGTCTTTATTTTAATTGTTATTGGCTTTATTGATGTGTTTCCTACATGTTTACTGTTTGATTTACAACTTCAGGTGCGAACCAACTCCTATTGTTTTATTTTTATTGTTATTCACTTTATTGATGTGTTTCTACTATGTTTACTATTTGATTTACCACTTCTAGGTGCGAACAAACTTCAATTGTCTTTGTTTATTTATGGAAGTAATTAAATTAACATATATATTGTAGCACTTTCGTTTGTGCTCCTCAACTTCTGTTGAAGAAAGAAACAGGCGTATTCGGGCCACCAAATCGAATGCTAAAATCATCCGAGTGAGTGGAAGGCGTACGCCCGCACGCTAGAATGTACACACGCTGGAGAGTACGAGTCCCGAGGATCTGACAAACGACTGCGGCAAGAGGTAAGGTCCATGGGATGCGGGGCAAGGGTACGTGTGCGTGTTATTATTGCAACATGTATGTATACAATTTCTTCAATAATATGTTCGTACCTTTATATTCGTTTGTGTAGATCAATCCAATTCCATCGATACGGATCCCCATGTGCTAGCGGCACAGACAAGTCAAGATGGGAGTGAGAACTCGGTTGATAAAGCGTCTCCAGGTGTGCGGGAAAAAAGATCTCAGTCGGTGGTGCAAAAAATGATGTGGAAACATGGACGAGTCGGTTGCGCTACAGATTTGATCTTACAGTGGTGATAGTGATGGGTGTGTAGCTGTGGTAAAGTGACTTATGAATTAATTGATGGGAAGGTGTGAAGTACTTTCCGAGAGGGCGCATTCTGATTGGCAGAAATATGGACCAAGGGCATAGGTGCCGGATAGCCGTCGCCGAGATGCATCTACGAGCGGTCGGACGGCGCCAGGCCTGGAATCAGGCCTGGCGAACGCGACGGAAGACGTGGATAGTCGGGCTAGTGGGCTAGGCGGACGGAACGACCGCGGATGGCGGACGGCCGAGGGGCGGATTGATGGCGGATTGGTTGGAAGGTATAAGCGAAAGGGGGCCTGAAGGAGGATGAGTGTTCTAGTGGATGAAGGAGGCACCCGGATCGGACGTGGAGCTGCCAAGGAAGTGCTAGCGGCAACGGCCAGGGAGCTCAGATGGATGGCCATCCGGCCGAGCCGGTCGGGTTCGATGTACCAGCCGGACTGGTACCATCTAGGTTCGGTGTACAGTCCGGGCTGATACCATCTGGGGTTGGTGTACCGGCCAGGCGGGTACACAAAATCGGAGTTAACTGGGCTACTTCGGGTAAGGCACATGACTGGTCAGCCGTGTTATTTGGGATAGGTTACACAAAAGGGAGTATTGGATATAGGGATAAATCAGTATACGTTTCGCTTTCTTAGACACAAGTCGCTTTCATTGGTTCACAGCGGAGAGCTAACAAGGTCCCCTCTTGCTGCTATTGGTTTGCCCGGGGAAGGTTAAGTTAACCCACCGGAAGTCCCCTGACCGGGAGTCGCGGCGTTTTCGTATACTCACCTCAAGTCGCCCGTGTTTTGAACACGGTTCTATTAAGTATTGGGAAGTGGTGACGTTTTGGCCTTCTGTGGAAGAGTGTGGAGTTATATTTGGATCCCCTTTACATACACGTTTGGATTCACCCTTCATTATTATTGGTTTAGCTGGCCGATCGGTTATTCTCGGTCCAGCCGGCAGTATACAAAGTTCAAGTATATTGCCAGTCGAGTTTCCCGGTCGGTGACGATTTCCGCCCAGGAGCTACCCCTAGTCCTAGCCCTCATCTCCCTATTGGACGGATTTACACTTTTCGCCCTAGGGTCCACCAGGAGAGCTAACCACCCAGTACTGACGGGTACACAAAGTGAGCTTTCAACATGCAACATCCGAGCAGTCACGATCAAGCGGATGGAAGTGACCGATCTAGCCGGCCGGATGCCGGATCGGATCATGACTCGGATGGACGGAGTAACCCCTCCGATAGTCAGTCGTCTGGGACCCCCGTGGGTGTTCGCGTCTCAGGAAAAATTTCTGAGAGCGACTACACCACAAAAACATGAACAGAATTGGCTCGACAAGCAAAAACAATAAACGCTCCGATATGGTCACGAAGTTGCGAGAGAGATAGCACACCGCAATAGTACATCTCGGCCTTTTTTTTTTAATTCACAAAGCTTGGGAGTACAAGACCCGGGCAATCGCAAAGCATAATTTTGTTGGATAGAATCATAGTCTACAACAAATACGCGTGCCAGATATGCGTCAGCTCGTCAACAAACTAAATGAATACCATCCATGCCCGTCCATACTTGAAAATGTTTAGTCTTACCAGGAGTAGCACCAACAGCAACCCGCTGTGTCTTTTGGTAATAAGTGGACGCTCCGAGCAGCGCATTAATCACTGAGCTTTCCCAAAGCCCACCATACCGAACTTTATCAACCCCTGGTCCTTCGCTCTCACGCCCACCTTGGCCAACATCTCTGTAGCGATCTTTGTCAAAATAACAGCTCAATACGCGACAGCACAGGATACGGATTGTCCCCTTCGTTTGTAATAGTGCTACCCCTGACCGCCTCTGAAAGATTAGCTTCATCGTATTGTTCGTGGCTCTCAGTAATTCTCAGCATCTGGTGTAGCCTTTTTGCTGCATCATCAATCTCGTCCTGAGTATTCTTGGCCCAGAAGAACACAAACTGTACGTTCTCAGCCTTGAAATAATCTCCTCAACTCGTCTTGTTGATGATAATTACGTCGTCAACTTTAAGCATACACCTATAAAAAGAACGACAACTCACCGTTGACTCTCGTCCAAGAAATCTGACTTGTTCACAATCGAAAGTGTGCGTCGAAGCGGTTTGATCTTATTTGCATTCGTATCTAAGTCTGTTGATCGTTTTATAGATCAACAGACTCAGATACGTATGCAAAAGGTATCCAAGACGTCAGCAATGTGGCAAGCGTGTGTGCAGTGTTTGGATTGGAAGGGCCCAAACCTTTAAAATAGAGGGTTGCGAGCGTCAACAATTTGCACCATGACATCACTGCGCTCGCGAACATGTCACAATTGCCGCAAAACCTCTAGTTTTTTTCAAACGGGGTTATCTCCAGGTGGTTCAACAAAGCCTCTAACCTGCTCGATATCGAAGCCATTAGTGGTCTATCGATCCTTTCAGGATTCCAAGCATATCTGACAGGGCAATGTTGCGACGCCACTCTAGAAAGCTTTCCTTTTCCAGTTGATAGCTCCTCCGCTGTCGTAGAGGCATCCCACTTGGGGCGACGCGGGACCTTTATTTCAAGCGAAAGTCATCTCTGGTACCGCATTTTTCTCTTTTCTACAATGCATCACAGTTATTTAGGACTTTAGATCACACACAGCGTCATTTTTAGCGCGCTCGGACGTACGCGATTAGCTGCGGACCCGCGTTCGCGTCGTCCTGGTACTCTCCCTGCGGACCAGCGTTAACTCATGGCTGGGTCAGCACGACACTATCCAGAGAAATCTCCTGTAATCAAGAAAATATGTCCAAAGTTAAATATGTGTCTGTGATCACTTGGTATTGCTGCTGTGGTGCTGTTGCTCACGGCGGCTTCGTGACGATGCAGCGTCGGCCAGGCCATATTCGTGCTTACCTTCTGCTGATGTGTTGCGATTTTTTTCGGCGCTGGCATCTTCACTGACACTCACTCCTGGCGATCAGTTCAACATCACGATTCCTGTAGTACTACGGTTCAACAAACGGTCCAATGTCATGTATCACGGTTATTTTTATCACAAGTTTCTTTCTGTCATATGCAATTCCAAATCATGATTTCATATCACTGCAGCCAAATGTGCCCTTAATCTGTCACCAAAATATACTACAGCCAATGCTTTTCGGAGCCAGAATAGAGCAACAGATCTATTCGTGTACCGCAAGTTTCGAATTTGCCGTCAAGCCCTCACCCAACAAGGATGGGGAGGATCCGGACGAAAAGAAGGAGCGACAGAATCACAAGGACGAACGGCCTGGGCACGGAGCCAGGCCCCTCCCTTCCAGACCGAAGCACTCCATGCCGACACGGGCAAGCGAGTTCACCGTTCGCAGCTAAACGTGAGGCGGTGGACTATGCTCAGGACATTCAGGGCTGTGCTCACATCGAGCCAGTTCTCACGACAACGGTGAGGTGGTGGCGACCACAACTACCTGTGGGCCACCTCACCCAGGATTAAAAACGCTAGACGTTGCTAGCAAGGGAGGAACGCTCGGGTGTGGGGAAGAGATTGCGGGGCAACCACACCTAGGTCTAAGCTTGCCTTATAACATTGCTAAAGAGGAAGGAAAGCCAGGAGGAATGGTACGGGGTGTGGAAGTGCCTGTGGGACTACCACACCACGCATTAAATAAGTAATTCGCCTTGGCTAAAGAAGGAATGATGCAAAGGGGTCAGGATGTCACCAAACCTAGGCTTGCCTATGCCTAATACTAGAGTGAACGACTCTGGAAAGGATTATGTGGAATTGTGACGGCTGGGCTATGGCTACTCCGGGACCAAGTAGTTTTACAAGGAAGCGTTGAGAGAGAAGAAGGGATTCGACTGCAAAGCAGTTTTAACGTGCGTATTTGATCAAGACCCAGCACCGGATCACGACTTCAGAAGACAGGACCATGAAAAACTATGAGCAAGAACCCGACATCCATGATAAATGAGCCTAGATTGCATTCTAGACTTCATATGTTCAAAGTAGCTAATGGTTAAGACTAATTAGACTACATTTTAGTACTATTCATGTACCGAGAATTTCAATACAAAATCCAATAATCACCACTGTAAATTACCGACACAATAAATGCCTGTACATGTTAATGATTTGTTTTGGAATGTTTTTGAAAGGTTTTAATAAGAAATTGGGCAAGAAATTCCGAACAAAACGACATGTGAGATTGGGCTGGTTATACAAATGTTGAGGAAATATATAATACAGTTGTGGTTCTCACGAACCAAGGTATAATGGAAAATGGGGATTGTCATTGGTCAGATCCATCACACATCCTACCTCATCCTTCTCGATCTGTCATCCAAAAATAAAAGAGGAGGCTGGAGAAATGCAGCAGGTTGGCATGTGATTCGCCAAAAAGACCGAAGAAGAATGCTCGTAATTGGCTGTTATTTCTGAGTAGAATGAGCTATTTTTAGTCTTTTCTTTTCAAACCTCCGGCGGCACAAGAACGACAGCACACAAATATTAGCTGAGATAACAAATAAAAGGAATAAGCCGTCTAGATGGAATAGAATCACAGAATGTTTAAAAAGCGAGTTGGGTCTTAGAAGTTTACTCAAATCTGTAGACATTATTCACTATAAAGTTATATTGTGCTCTGACTTTTGGAGAATGAAATAAGCCAGTTCGAGGTCCTCACGAGCGGTACAGGGAGGATGAACTTTCATTGGTCAGCTCCATCACTCAACCTTCCATTCTACCTCTATTCGTGAGAACCACTAATATAATTGGATTTTGGTAGTTTAGTGTTTTTGCAATTGGATACAACAACCCAATTATACTAGATCCTTCTTCGCATGCGATGCCACAGCCGGTATACCGGTATCGGCAGCAAAAGCAGGTACATGCAGTACAAAAGTGGGTACATGAATTGTTGAATTTGAGATGAAAATGGCAACAACGGAAACGTTTCCGATCACGTTATACCGATAGATGCTACTTCTGTTGAACACTGAGAGATAACTAAGTTTTATGCCAGCCAAAAATGTACTTTTGGAACTAAGTCGAAGTAATGCATTGACCATTAATCAAACGCGTGCTTAATAGTTCTTCAAGGTTTTTGGTAGCCAGCAAATCAGATACCTCTGAAAGCATCAATGCCACTTGTTCAATCTCCTCGCAGAGCGTCTTGTGCGTATCAGCCTCGAAACGGTGTTTCTCCGAAGTGAGGTCTAGTCCATTGTACAGCTTCTTGACGGCTACAGCAGCACTGAAGTTGTTTCGCCCGTATTTTTTTAAGGCCTTAAGAAAATATAAATCGTTAATAGCAGTCATCTTTAGGTTGGTCTAACGAAATATACGCGGTCTTCCATAAGGCGTGATGAATTCATCCATGATGACATCAGCTACCAGATAATGTTTTATTTCATCAGTGTCCTTTGTACATTTAGCGAGGGCTGCAAACATCACTCACCCATTCAATACACCAACCTAGAAAAATTTCCTTCTCCTTCACCTCTGGTGAGTTTTTTGGCCAAAACCTGCGTGCTGTATCCAAACGATGACTTCACGTTCTCCTATGTAAGATGCAAAATGATTAGTATTTGTACAGCCCACTAGTGAGAAACGCTAAGGTCAAGATTCATCTATTCACCAATACAGCCGTAATTCAACATTTCGTTGGCTGAACAAGGCGGTACTTCGTCTGTAGAAGCTCGAGTTGAAGTTTTCATGGCTTGGTATCTTTATAGTTGTACAATGGGTTTTTACATCTAGGTGGCTACAAACATATAGTTCGTAGATAAGGGTGGCCACAAGTGTACGTAGGTGGCCAAAGCGTGACCACAAGTGTACGTAGGTGACCAAACAAATACCGGTATGGTAAAAAAAGATATCGTCAAGTATCAGCTGTTTAAACGTTATTTTTAAGCAACCGTATTTCAAAAAGGAATAGCGGTCCAATGTGGATAAAGCGGATTTGTCCTCTTCTAAGCTGTCGTCCGTTGCTATGAGGTAGTCAAAGTTGCCACGATTCAACTCTTCAATAATGTGCTGGCGTGAACTGTGCGGCAGTTTGGCATTGAGGACTGCGCTTTTAATAACAAACTGCTCAAAGAAAAAGCTTAAGCCGGTACGCTGCATCTGTTGAGCTGACAAAGAAGATCACTTTTCCACTTAGAAGTCGCAACAACGCATACAGCATCAAATCCTTGTCAATAATAGCCTTCACCGACAAATAGAACTGCTGAAGATATCCATCTGTAGCTCCTTCCTCTAGTTTTACGACACCAGGATTATGCAGGACTGAGCGCTTCAGCTTCTCAAGCTCGGGCTTAACGTTGCTGACATGCGAAATGTCTCGCATGCTGTAGGTAGTGCATTAAAATCGTACGAATATCTTTAGCATATCCAAACGATAATATCAAGTCTGCTTCATCAATGACGACTGTCTGGATCGACTCTTTCAGGGTCAGATTGCCAGCTTCCAAGTGTGCCATGTTGAAGTGATAGCACGTTGCGCTGAAGGTAGAGAAAGAACTTGCTTGCAAGGAGGCAAAAAGAATTATATTTTACTTTTATCAAAGACACTAAGCATTATGTCTGTAGAGACATTCAGGTAGAGTTCCTATACCTCAGTAGAAACATTAACACTTCATATATATATGCACATATAAGTGCAAGTGTAGCGGATTCAATGCCACTAATCCTCTTGTGTGTTATTATTCTTCAAAGAGTACAAAGGGTAATGCTTCCTTATTATATATAAGAGGTATTTCTTATGAAAGGGTAAATGTACTGAGACAAGCCATTTACTCCAACAGCCCCTCTGGATTGGATCAGTGTATTTATCAACTGACTGATTTCATCCTGATTGGACAAAATATATACTACCCTTTGAAAAGCTGGGGTAGGTCCAAAGTGATCCTAGAAGGTTGCGATGAGGCTTAAAATTGGTGTAGCTGTTGATTTATCTCTTACACACTCAGTGGCAATAAAATTATTGATTTTGACAGTACGCACTTTTGCTACAATGTGATATTTCATTGTTGAAGCCGTTTTTGTATTTTAAGCCAATTATGATATTGTTTATTTTAAAAATTGATAGCTGTCCGTATGGGTATTTTAAATGTATAATATAATGCGTTTGGTTCCTTCAATAAGGTAGCATTCATTTCATAGAAATAATTGGGTTTGGTACGGTTTGTGCTTATATGAGGCTTCGGGCCGAAATTGGCACTTCTTACCACTCCTTTAATTACATTTTTGTGTCATGACTTAAAATTTACTTAGTAATAAAGTTTGGTTATTTACTAGAGCTAGCCAAAGTTTAGCAGAGTTTCATTATATAAATTGAATAATTTTTTTTACTCCTTTCATTTGTTTTAGTATGTCAGATTGGTTTCTAAACCAGGAAAACCCCACATAGTTTGCGTAGGAAAACCTTAGGCTATCAAGCTTTTTTATTTTGTTTATGTGTGTCAAATTTGGTTACTAAACCAGGGAAAACCTCACAGAGTCTGCGTAGGAAAACCTTAGGGGAATTATCTTTTACGAAGTTGTTTGTTTGCTTGCATAGGCATTTTGTCACGAGTTGTCACACCAAGTTTATTTCTTAAATAAAGGAATTGAGGCTTTGGAAGTGCCTTGCTAAAAATATCGGCAATCATGTCCTTTGTATTGCAATAAGTAATAGTAAATTGTTGTTGTTTTACTTTTTCTTGCACAAAGTGATAGCGTATATCGATATGCTTAGATCTACCGTGCAATTCAGGATTATTTGCAAGTTTAATGCAACTTTGTTTGTCTTCGTGAATTATAGTTGGCTTTGTGGATTGAAATCCAAGTTCACTTAGCAGGGTCTTTAGAAATATTACTTCCTGCATGCAATGACAGAGTGCAATATACTCAGCTTCCGTTGTGGATAGAACCACAGTATGATGTTTTCGAGAAAGCCACGATATCGGGCTTTTACCGATCATTGTCACAAAACCACCTATAGATCGTCGGGTATCTAAGCAGCTCGCATAGTCAGAGTCTGAAAAAGCAGTAAGACTGTCCGTGAGTTGACGGGTAGTCTGCTGGATGGTTCCACCCAGAGTCAGGCCGTGGCTTATTGTGCCATGTAGGTATCTGAAACCTCGAACTACTGCTTTCCAGTTTTCTTCTCCAGGGTTGGAGAGGTATTGACTTACTTCTCTCATGTAGTATGCAAGGTCAGGGCGAGTGCCTATCATAAGATACATGAGGCTGCCGACTGCCTCGCGATATGGAATGTCTTTCATAATATTTCTATCAGCTTCTGTTTGAGGGCTCATGGCACTAGACAGTTTTAAGCTGCGGTCAACTGGTGTAGTGACGGGATACGTCACAATATCTTTAAAGCGATCCAGGACCTTAGTTGCATATTTTTCTTCGTGGATGAAGATCGTTCGGTTTTTGCGGTTCCGTTCTATGGACCACCCGAGTAAGTACTTCACCTCCCCTAAATCTGTCATATTGAACCTCTGCTTCAGGGCAGATTTAATTTCATTGACGAGGGCAGGTGTTGGAGCGATGATCAAAAGATCATCAACATAGACTGCAATATAGCATGTCTGATTATGGAGCGATCCGACAAATACACATCGATCTTTGATGAGACGTCGGAATTTGATGCTCTCCAGGAATTTCGCGAGGGTTTGATACCACACACGCGGTTCCTGTTTGAGTCCAGTCTTGAGCTTGCACACCAAATGCTCTTTTCCTGGAATTGTAAATCCTTCAGATTGCTCCATGTATATTTCTTCAACCAGAAAACCATTAAGAAAAGCAGTTTTCACATCCATTTGGTGAATTTCATAGTTAAGGATTCGAGTGAAATGTGTTCGTAGCGATAATGGGACTGAGTACGTAAACAAGAAGTTTGATGCGTTTTGTGCGGAGCATGGAATTATTCACCAGACCACCGTTCCATACTCACCGCAGCAAAACGGTGTTGCTGAACGCATGAACAGAACTATTGCAGAAATGGCGCGGTCGATGATTTACCACTACAACATGGAGAGACGTTGGTGGGCTGAAGCGATGCAAACAGCCGTATACATAATGAATCGATTGCCGTCCAGTGTGAGACCGACGTCATCTCCCTACGAATTAATCTATGGTTTGCGACCATCACTGGAACACCTGCGGGTATTTGGCGCTCGTGGCTACGCTCACGTAGACAAGGCAAAGAGGACGAAACTTGATGCCAAGGCTTTCCGTTGTATGTTTCTCGGTTACGCGGAAGGCAGTAAGGGCTATCGTGTGTGAAACTTGGAGACGAATAAGCTCGAAATTAGTCGTGTGGTGTAGTCGCTCTCAGAAAATCTTCCTGAGACGCGAACACCCACGGGGGTCCCAGACGACTGACTACCGGAGGGGGTACTCCGTCCATCCGAGTCATGATCCGATCCGGCTTGAGGCCGGCTGGATCGGCCGCTTCCATCCGCTTGATCGCGACTGCTCGAATGTTGCATGTTAAAAGCTCACCTTGTGTACCCGTCAGTACTGGGTGGTTAGCTCTCTTGATGGACCCTAGGGGGAAAAGTGTAAATCCGTCCAATAGGGAGATGAAGTGTAGGACTAGGGGTAGCTCCTGGGCGGAAATCGTCACCGGGGAGCTCGTTGGATAATATACTTGAACTTTGTATAGTGCCGGCTGGGCCGAGAATAGTCGATCGGCCAGCTAAACCAATAGGACACTTGAAGTTTGTATAGTACCGGCTGGACCGAGAATAATCGATCGGCCAGCTAAACCAATAACAATGAAGGGTGAATCCAAATGTGTAAACGAGGCAGATACAACTCCACACTCTTCCACAGAAGGCCAAAATGTCACCACTTCCCAATACTTAATACCGTGTTCAAAACACGGGCGACTTGAGGCGAGTATACGAAGCCGCCGCGACTCCCGGTCAGGGGACTTCCGGTGGGTTAACTTAACCTTCCCCGGGCAAACCAATAACAGCAAGAGGGGACCTTGTTAGCCCTCTGCCGTAAACCAATAAAAGCGACTTGTGTCTAAGAAAGCGAAACGTATACTGAATTATCCTATGTCCAATACTCCCTTTGTGTAACCTACCTCAAATAACACGGCTGACCAGTCATGTACCTTACCCAACGCAACCCGGCTAACTCCGACTTTGTGTACCGATCCGGCCGGTACACCAACCCCAAATGGTACCAACCCGGCCGGTACACCGAACCCATATGGTACCAGTCCGAATGGTACATTGTACCCGGCCGGCTCGGCTGGATAGCCACCCTCTCAGTCGCTGACGCTAGCAATTCCTTGGCAGCCCCTCATACGATCCAGGTGCATACTCCATCCACTAGAACAATCCTCTTCTTCCAGGCTCCCTTCACTCCATCCTTACGAACAGTCCGCCATATTGGCCGTCAAACCTCCATAGTCCTTCCGTCTGCTCAACCCGCTTATCCGACTATCCTCGCCCCTTGTCAGGCCTGCCGACTTGATTTACAGCCAGGCACCGCCCGACCGCCTACAGGTGCGCCTGGCAGTCCCAAATTGCATCTTATTACTGGCCGGTCTGGGCATCCGGCTTAGGGTGACATTTCAGCCAATCCGATGCGGGCATCCATCATCATTAGTCCGTTAACTTCTGGAGCACTTCACCACAGCCGCCCCTGAGCCTTGTCGCAGCCGCACAACGGTTGAGGCACGCGCTCATCACATTCTCCACACTTTGATTTTCAACGCCTCTATGCCTGAACGTGACAACGCCCCCATTGCTCCTGTGCCGGGTCACTCCCCGGCCAATACTCAGCCATCGGCCGTAGGACCGGATGCCCATCCGGCCGGCCCAGAGCATCGCCCCGGGCAACCCGATCTGGCTGCTCTGCAAGCTCAAGTCGCTGCGCTGACCGCTCACGTGGCCAGCCTAGAGCAAGCCAACACCGAGTTGGCCGCGACCGCCCGGCTGGCTAGCCAGCAAGCAGACGAATCCCGGGTCCGGGAAGTTCTGGCGACTTTTCAGTCTCGCGACCGAATTGGCCGACTGGAAAGTGAGAACGCCGACCTTCTCCAAGCGAGAGATCGCCTCCGAAAACAGTCGGACTCACAGCGTGTCCTGAACCAGAAGGCCGTAGCTGCCTTGAAAATCCAAAGTAAGTACCTTCTGCCTGTTCTGGTTCGCCTCCCCACTCACTCGCTCCGTGTATGCTCTTAGACCAAAACGTCATGAACCTCCGCGTCTTGATGATCGAGTCTTTTCAGACCGCGCGTGAGTTGACGACGCGCTACGACAGCTATATCAAGCTCTTCAAACGACTGGAAGGTGCGCAGCTGAGACTGGGCAATTTGGAGTTTCGCCGGATCCGGCTTGCCAAGAAGCTGACCAAGTACCAGAAGGCGCTATATCAGTCGGCCGATGCATCGCCCGACCTTCAACGCCGAATCCGGGAGCTTGAGGCCGCGTACGCTGAAACCCAATCGGGTGTGAGTGAAGCCCGGGAGGCGTTCACTCAGCTTGCGGAGGAGCGTGCGGATTGCCTGTCTTCTCTCAAGGAAGATCGGGCCCGTCTAGCAGCTTCGGCGTCCCGGGTGAGAGGTCTCATGAAGGGTCCTGCCCCCATCCGGGAGGCTATCAGGCACCTCCTTGACTTGGCTTGTCCGCGAGACTCTGCTCAGCCTGCCTGTCCGACTATCCACGCCCCTTGCCAGGTCCGCCGGTCCGATTTCCAGCCTGGCGCTACCTGGCCGCTTGTAGACTTCCTCGGCGGCGACTATCCGGCGCCTACACCCTTAGCCCTTATTTCCACCAATCGGAATGCGCCCTTTGGAAAGTACCTTGCATTATTTTATAAGTCGCTTCACCACAGCCGCCCCTGAGTCGCGACACGGCCGCACAACGGTCGGGACACGATCTCACTCGAACTCACTTGACCCGATACCGCTCATCCATGCCTCGCTTTGGTACGCCACCCCACCACTTTATAACATCTCCATGGACTCGGTCGGTCTCCGCACTGGCTAACAAAAATGCCCACCAATACTGACATTGTCTTGATTAATCTCCAGTCTTGCAAATTGACAAGGCCAACGTCTGCCGTCTTGTTCTCGTGGACGACGACTCGCCTGCCAGCGGGGTAGAGATCGCAAAACCGCCGAAATCGTCTCGCACTCCAGATCTGGTGCTGTCGACCGCCGACGCCGAGGCTGCACTCCGCGTCCACAGCCAAGCCTGCGGCGACCGTGACAGACTGAAAGCCGTCGTCTCTTCCCTTCGTGCGGAGCTTCGGTCCTGTCAGGACAGCTATGAAGCTCTGTCCCAGAGCTTCCAAACTTCTTGCGCGATGCTGGACCGCCTGAACCCCCGGGTTGTTGAGCTGAAACTCAGTCGCAAAACCGCGGAGGATGAGGTGGCCCGCCTCAGGGCCGTTGTGGGTCAGCTTACGGATGCTCTACAACGAGCGACCGCGCCATCCGCCCCCATCTCCGAAACGGCGGGGATGGAGAAAAGGCTGAACGTATTGACCGCCCAGGTGGATAGCTTGGAGCATATCCAAGCCGACTTGATCCGCC
>MIQA02024049.1:0-40552 GCA_001887855.2 Sclerospora graminicola
AGTCAGGGTTCCATGAGAAAGGTCAAGTCGTATACCGGCTGGTACCATAAAATCTATTCCCAGTATCGCGTCTTGACCGGCTAACCGGCCAACCCAAGCGTTGAAATAGTAGACCAGGGATCCTGCCAAGGTGATTTTAACACGTGATCGTCCTTCCGTCATATATGACTTTCGCCGATCCCAACACATTCTTGCCTCTGGATACTGTCTATACGACATCCCACCTTACGAGCAAAGGCGGAGTCGATGATCGAGACTTCTGCCCCAGAGTCATATAGAATAGTGGCTTTTTATTTGTTGATCTTTCCATTAGCTTTAGCTTGTTTAAACCACTTGTCGGGAGAGTGATACTTCCAGTATCCACGGGATTCACCGGGCAGTAGATCCAACTCCATGATCACGTCCGATCGTGAATATGTCTCCACTCTGAGACTGTAGATCGGGCACCGATCGATGCAATTTGAATTAGAAAATGTATTGTCGGTTATCTTCTTTTCCTCAAACTTATCTCCGCTACCGACATATGCATAAATGCAGAACGTAGATCGCTCGGCTCGAGCCAGATTCCAACCTGGCGAGCGATCTAGTTTAACATCTTCTCGACATCTGGTGGAAGCATGCCAGCATGTTTAGTCGGCACATACCACTTGCGCATCAGATTTAAAAATTCTTCAATATGGCAGGCACCGGCGTCGTGAAGCTTCCCACAAGTTTTGCATACGAAAAAACAATGATCAGACGGGTGACCTTTACGATCACATTTTCCACACGTAATTCTTTTCCAACAATCACGATCCCCATGTTTGGTCGATCCACAATGCACACATTTCTTACGAGATCGGTCCTGATCAGGTTGGATACCACCAGGTTTCCGTCCATCTATGCCATTAGCCGATGATCTCGGGCGATACACTGGCTCCGTCGTAAAGATATGACGATACTGTTCCTCGTCCGAGCTCAGACTTGACTAACCACTTTCCTCTTCTGAACCGGAACTGTCTGATTACTTCGTGATCATCCGAATTGCTCTGGCTGGTCGTGCTGCTGGTATCTTGCCCTGATCAGGGTGTGGCTTTGACCGGTACCGGTTCGATCCTACCTCGACCTTGGGCTGTCGACTTTTGGCCCGCTGCAGCGTCCTCAGAGTCAGTTCCAGTTGCTCTGAATCCTTTATACGGAGCAGGGTTAGCTGATCAGCCAGATCACGATTATCCAGAGTGCCAATGAAGTGTTCGACATGCTCGCGAGCTATATCCGGGTGTCGTGGGTCCTTGATCGGCATTTTCGCGCGTAGACCAGCAACGTTCAGCCGATGTAAGTATTCGATCGGCGTCTCGTCGGATCTTTTCTTCATGTGGTAATACTGTCTAGCGACAGACACCCCGAGTTGCAATACTGCTCTTCAAACCCTTCACACAACCGAGGCCACTTCAAACGCACTTCTCGACTCAGCTGTTTAAGCCAGTTCTTGGCCGGACCTTTCATTAGATCAGCGAAGATCAGACATCTTTCACCTTCCGGTGTCTTGTCTTTCAAAAGAGCTGATTTAGTCCGACTCAACCAAGCTCTAGCCTGATCATCATCCATATCCTTGCCAGTGAAATCTTTCAATTCCGAGATCACAGACATTCGTACTCGGGTTATCGTTCCGGAATCACTGTCAAATGCTTGCGCGGAGGCCATATTCGCTCTACGAGGCATCTCAATGTCCAGATCATCTGGGTCGAAATGTTGACTGATCTTGCCTTCTGACTCCATGTCCACATCACTACGTGGGGGTGATCTGTGAAATCGATCCTGGTGACCGACCTGGCATATCGAACGAACAATCCCGGCTGATCGGACTGATTCCATATCCACGTCCACGGGTCTCTTGACCGGTTTCTCAGCGGACTGATTCATGTTCGATGCTGATCGCAATGGTTGTCCTTGTCCAGGTGTGTACTGCGGTAATCCATATTGTTCACTCGCAAATCGGTTCATCATAGTCGCGAACATGGTTTTTAATTGCTCTGGGACCTCCGGCATGTTGGTATGACCAGTGTTGGAGGTCGGATTGTTCTGTGGCACTTCCTGAGCATCTTCAAAACTATCGTCCGATCCGACTCGACCAGGTTCAGGCTTTCTCTTCCTGTTCTGCGACTCGATCTTGGGGTCGATCTGCTTGATCCCTTTCGGGCCCAACGTCATACGTGTGATCCCAACCGAGGAGTCGGTGGAGGCCGCTCCAGATTGTGATGACGATTGATATATCGACTCAATATCCATAGGATACTCAACCAACTGTGATCGGTGTGAAGGATCCGCGATCGGCGACTGAACCACTGGGTTCGCCCCTAGTAACGAGGCAAGGTGATCATACAGAGTTGTCATAGCTTCTCTGATCGTCTCTTGATCCAGATCGAAAAGCATATTCGCATCGAAGGCACCAGTAGTGAAGCCAACTTCGTCGATCTGCGCCAAGAGGTTCCTGATCAGATCAAGTTGACTGCCTGTGATCACCGGCCGGGTCGCTCGACCTTCAAGCTTCCCGATGATCTTAGGTTTAATGATCTTCATCACTCGGTTGGTAGCCAGGAACTTGTGAAACTCTCGAAGATAGAACAGTCGTTCCACATCTTGGACAGTGGTCTTCTCGGCTGGTTCGATCTTCTCTTCGTCTTCCTCGAAGATCTTCGGTTTAGGTTTCACATATTTTTTAGGTGGATCACAATGATCCGCCCCCATGTTTTTTCTGTCTTTTTCCATTTTCTTCTTATGCATAGGATCAAGGTTAACACCTCGATCCTTCCCTGGGTTATAGTCAACTTTACTATAACCCAGATCGGCCCCGATCGGGGCCATGTGGGGAGTTGTTTCATCTTTAATTTCGACCTGGCACTCCACCAGACCAGGTCGACCATCGCTTCCTTTAATATGGACAGCATCGGAGGCGATACGCCTTCCTCCAATACACCCGAAAAAGTTTCCTCCACTTTGATTTTCACATCTTTTTCATCATCAAAGGAATCACGGTGATATCCTGAGTCACCAAGTGATCCGGGCATGCGCACCATTGTGGTGGAGCCGATTTCCAAATCCATGACCGAAGTCTTGGGTGGAATCCGGATACCCACTGGCCCGGACGACCAACTATCGGAGGGGGTACTCCGTCGATCCTGATCAGCATCGGAATCAGATGAATCACCATTGTGGTGACTGATCTGATCCTCCCGGTCATCTGGCCGGTCTTCATGCGCGTCAGGATCTATGTTTAACTTCATCTCACCTTGTGTACCCGTTGATCGGGGGTGGTTACACTCACTTAGGTGGACTCGGTGACGAAAACGATGATCTTGATCAGGTCGGACGGGATGACCTTCTCGAGACGGGGGGTGTCCTCGGGTGGAAATTTTCACCGGAGAACGGGTTGGGGTCGATACTTAATCAGTATCTAGGCACTGATCAGGAAAGTTCGTCTGATCAGGCCAGCCAATGAGAGAGAGATATAACGAAACCAAGAAAATGCGATCAATCCACGATCTTCCACAGTAATCCACAAACGTTATCTCCACAAAAACCTTTACCAATATTCTTAACGTGTTCCAAACACGTGCGCGTTGCGGGTGAGGTTCGATCACCTAAAACAAACCCGTCGGGGGTCTTCCGGTAAGCCAAAATGCGTCTAAGCGCGTCTTAACCGGGAAATAGTTGAGCAAGAGGGGACTAATCAACCCTGTGCTCCCAATGACCGCAACACGTGGCGGAGCGACTCTTTGCTTTAGGGGGAAAATCAAAACCTGTTATTATATATGCAATGTCCTATACCTGTGTACCGTACATCAACTCATGCCTGACTTATACTTCGAACCTATTTACTTCGTCGCACGGTTGCGTAGCACCACCTTGCCCATCCTGGCTGCACCTTCAAGCTGATCTGTACCACTTCTGCCCTGATCACGACCCGACTCTTAGAAAGATCTTCAACCCGTCCCGATCTTCGACAAACGACCTTGAAACCACTTGGGATCTGCTCTTCTAACACTTGTCCACTTCATATTCAGCCCGACTAAACCGAGAACTTTACTTGCCTTTGCATCTGGACGCTGATCAGAGGCTGATCAGCCCTGATCACGATCGGCATAGTGATCACCCGAGTGATCAGGTGGTGATCAGGCCGATCAGTCCTTGATCACCTCGGGAACGCTCTGGGTCATCATCATCATGACTCAATTCATCTGCTAAGCCATATTCCCGACCTTTATACCCCGTCAGGGCAACCATATAACACTGATCTCGGCCGATCAGGCCTGATCAGGCCTTGCCACGTCATCTTCGAACACACCCATAGGTTATCATCACCCACACAGCCTGCCACCCACATGCCCGACTTCATTCCACATCTAATCTTCATTGCTCGGGCATAATAAGCTGATCAGGCCGTAACTTCGTGTCATGATCAACTTCAACCACTATACCATTCATAGATCGGCTGGACGCCTGCCCTTGACACGTCATGTCAACAGTTGCTCATCTCATATTACATCCACGGGAACTCCACTTAGTAACTGTAATAACGATCGTGATCGTGATCTCCATCGTTCCATCAGTGTCTGGGACTGGGCTTAACGACAGTACTTGGCTGATTTCTTCACATCGTGAATACCCGTTGTCCGCCACCTTTTCTTCTTAACTGTGATCAGCCTTTTCCCACCCATCAACCGTCATATGTTGATGGGTGTTCTATCGTCACCAATCAACGGCCATGTGTGGTCCACTTCAGTCTCAATATTTTCCGATCGCTTTACCACATCTGCCTTCCACGTCTTTTGGCATGTTTCTGCGTGAAGTCTGCTAGCCAAGTGCAAATGAAACCACTGTGATATCTTATGCACCTCTCTAAAACACACGAACGCTATAAACAGTTTTACGAAAATCCAGTAACTCACAAATTCCAGCCCAGAAATCGGTCTCTTGGGGCCGATTTTTTGGTTGATTTCTCGACTAATTTCTTGCTGAGATATCAGCAAAAAAACAGATGTCTGAAACCCCCTATTAAGTATCATTCCATAAATCATACCGAAATTTCCTTCACGCACTTAGAGCAATTTATTGCTTACTATTTAGGAGCCCCCATTCAGTAAACCACTTCCAAACTTAATTTCTTAAAATATACCACTGAATTTCAAAATCCCTTCTATCTACCAGTTTGGTGGCGGGTGGTCGAAAACTGACCGGTTTGTATACCACTTTGAATTTGAAAATACAATATATACCACTAGAAAATGAAAAACCGGAAGCTATACCACGCAGGAGAAATTTTTCAGCTATAATGGTTCAGTTGAACAACCACTTTAGTTGCTTCGGGTTCGAATCCTGCTTTGGTGTAAGCTGAGGCCACCACTCTAAGTTCGCGCGAAAAAAGTGTCGTTTGCGTCAGGGCTATGTACTATCGAGACCTGTTAGAAACCAGTAAGTCCACCTTAACGCGGTTTGAAAGAAGGTCGTATGGTAACCCCGTCTCTGGATGGCCGATGACAGGGCATTCGGGGGTTTGGACCAGCGGTGAAAACTGAGATAGTAACGGATTGAAGGGAGAAGAGAAGGGGGAAGGCGAGTACGCATTTTTTGCTTCTCATGGCGTCCAACGACGACGACAACTATGTCCAAGAGACAGCAAGCTCCGACGACAAGCGTTCGTGCCACGAGAGATCAGGTGGTCGGCGTCCTCGAGCATTTTCATTCGGTAATTCGTCAGATGTCGATGGCTACTCCCGCTTCAGGTCGTGCCTTCTCGACTCGTCGGATGACGATGACACAACCGACTCGTTCTTCAGTTGGTGCACGTACGACGACCGCGACAGCATCAAGGCCGCTGTCATTGAGTACAACGAAGTTCATGGTCGGGCCTTCAAGATCGTGTCAAGCGACTACCACCGGTACAATGCTGTTTGTGTACACGCCAACTGCGACTTCGTTGTTGATTTGCGTATGGGTGCGGCGTCGGACCACCGCACACATTTGTCCCGCAACATGCGACCGCACGCTGGTTAACCTCAATGACCACGAGGCTAGTCGCGCGACCAAGGCCTCCTTCCTCGTCATCCTGCCTGATGTGCGCCAGTACGTCGTCGATTACGGCCGTGATCGACGACGAAAGTGCTTTTTCCTAAATTTGTTTTATGTGAGGATCGAACCCACTACTGCTGACTTACAAAGTTGGTGCTTATCCGCACTATTTGAACCCACAATTGCTTACTTCACGAACCCACTACCTCTGACTTACCAAGTTGGTGCTGGAGCCAGTCCAGCCGATCAGAAGAAGATTCTCGAGTTTGTGAGTCGTGAGGTGACCTACCCAGCTTGCGCGGACGCATGCGCCCGTCTCAAAGAGGTTGTTTTCGAGCCGACCAGTCCCAGTTCCAGTTGATCCTCTCGTACGTGCACGAGATGAACAAGCGCGGGCACGAAGCCGACCTGGAGCTTCATGCGAACATCATATGGCGTGTGGTTGTGATCTTTTTTTTCAAGAATTCAAGTGGCTCGTGAGTTTGCTGACCGCGGCTTCAGTGTGGACGGCACGTTAATGCGCCATGACTTTGGGGAACGCTTTTGGTCCGTGTCTCTTAAACAGCAACCGCGAGATACAGATCGTCGGGATTGCTTGGGTGTCGGGCGAGAACAAGGACAGCTGGTCGTGGTTTCTCCAAGCTCTGCCCAAGGAGACGAGCTCACCTGGGCTCGTGATTTCCGACCGAGACAAAGGGCTGTTGCCAGTTATGGAAGTCGTCGGCCCGACCATCCCGCACTTCTTTTGTCTACGCCATATGATGGAGAACTTCAACGCCAAGTTCCGCAGCAAGCCTCTTCGCGACGACGCGTGGCGTCTATGTAAAATACTTAGTATGTTATCCTGCAACCGTCGTGTGGTCGACCTCAAGTCAAAGAACGCGAAAGCGTTGGAATGGCTGGAAGCCACCACCAAGTCCAAGTGGTCAGCTGCTCACAGTTCGTGTTCGCGCTTTGGAACGATGGCCAGCAACAACGATGAGTCTATCAACAACGTCCTCCGACCAGCTCGCAAGATGCCGCTTCTCGATTGTCTGATGTTTATTGAACAGTACGTCGGGAAGCACTAGGTCGACTCAGTTAAACAGACTTCGTCGTGGGGCCAGTTCACTCCCTATGCCCAGCAAAAGTTCATAGACAAGCCTCTCACCAAGAACGTCGACAAGATCGAAATTGTCCCGTCTTGTTCATCTTCGTTTGTCGCGAAGGTGAGGAAGGACGGCCAACCTGCTATCGAATCTGCTGTTGACATCGACAAGCACGACGACTATGAAGTTGGAGCGGTCGAGATATACCTACGAAGTCTGATTATGGTTGGTTCAACACATGGGATGTGGTGGAGTTATGTTGCCAGGTGATGTTGAGGCTAAATATCGGTAATCCGAATGATCAGACGGTTGTGGAGTATGATTGATCGATTGAACTTGCTGGTCCAATCCCAATACATGGTGACCAATAGAAAGCGCCAGCGCCAACGGAGTGGAAAGAGAGTGAAAGGGGTTAAGGTATACAGCATGGATTTGCCGGGGACGTACCGAAAATTAAATCGAAGTCGGCTTTATAGGTCGATACAAACCGGGCCCGATCGGCACTAAGAAGTCAGCCCCAAATCGGCCTCAAGAAACCGACCACGAGCCGGTCCCGCAAGGTCTTACGTGTCAGCTGCAGAGGTCGGTTTCAGATCACCCAGAAAAGCCGACCTCAAGCCGACCCCAAGTCGACCCGAGTCGGTCTCAGTCGGCCTCAAGAGACCGACCACAAGGGGTTTAATCAGGATCGGCTCTGTGCCAGCCCCAGAAGTCGGATTTAGGTCAGCCCAAGAAGCCGACTCCATGCGGACTTCGAGCCGACGCCATGTCAACTCTAGATCCAGACTGACCAGGTCAGACTAGTTGATGATCGGTCGAAGGTGGTGCCGACTAGGTCAGGTCAGTTGAAGATCAATCTAAGGTGGTACCAACCAAATCATGTGATAGGACGATCAAGATCGAAGTATTAGGTACGTCACATAGGTTGGTGTACGGTACATTAGGTATTAGATATTACATTTAAATAATAAGATTGGATTTACCCCCTAACCAAAGAGTCGCTCCGCCACGTGTCGGCGGTTCTGTAGCTCAACTAAATTCCCGGTTGAGACGCGCATAGACGCATTTCGGGCTATCGGAAGTCCCCCGACGGGATTGCATTAGTTTTTTTCACCCCTCACTCTAACGCCCCGAGTTTTGAACCCGTCGTATTAATTGGAAATGTTGTGGAGATGACTTGTGGTTTTACTGTGGAAGATCCTGATTAGATCGTGGTTTACGTGGTTATTGATTATCTCTCGTTTATTGGCTGGTCCGGTCGGTTGAAGGATCCCGACCCGACTTTTTCGGTACTTTTACACGGCACCACCCTAATCCGTCCTCCGGTGAAGATTTCCCCCCGTCTCGAAGAAGTCGCATCCCCCGACCTGATCGAAAAAAAATGATCCAATGGGTACACAAGTACAAGGTGAGATGAATTTGAATTTGAATTTGGATTCTGTTGTACTTGATGACCGGACAGAAGACCGGGACGATCGGGCCAGTCATTTTTATGATGACTTGCCCGACCCGGAAGTCGAACAGGATCAATGGAGTACCCCCCTCGGACAATTGGTCATCCGGGCCGGTGGGAATCCGAGTTCCACCAAGAACTTTCGTTCTGGATTTGGAAATCGTCTCCACCATACATGTCATTGCAGCTTGTTAAGCCGTAATAAAGCTAGAAAACCTCCGTCGCATGTCATGGACAATGTTTGAGAACGCTTAGTAAAAAATTTCGCACTGATCGGAGCGGGAGAGATGCGACGGGAAAGAAAAGTCACGGAGGCGCGGATAAGATACATGTACACACGGTCAAGAGCTAAAAAGAGCAAAAGAGAATATACTTCGAAACAAAGAAAAATAGGTATTAAATTCATTTTGCTCCAATTAAAAATATAAGTGCGTTGGAGAGAGGCAAATTTGCAAGTAATCCGCAACTCTCTTGGGATTTGTATGGCGAACTACATATTTGCCCTTTGGTTCCGACAGGCTTTTGTCGGAACCAACTACTGCAATTTTATTGGTAAAAAAAGGACCCCAAAAGAGCTGGATAGACTCATTATTTGTTTATAAAATGTGTATCGCTCACAGATTCGCTAAAATGCTATTTACAAATTTCAAGTGATGTCGGATAAACGATCATATTCTACCATCCTTTCTCCACATATTCTACACCTGACCCCGTTACCGATCGCATCCTCCCGGGTCGGGTCGGCTCGTCCCAGGTGGCCAACTGTCACTTCCTGCCAATCCACAGTGGCTGGTCCCGAGATGAACCAATCAGCGCGGCGGTGTTGGACCCTCACATTTACATCCTTAAAATCCGCTTTACCACAGTAGGATCCTTAAAACACATAGCAAAAGTCAAATATCCAGTGAGCAAAAACGGTATTTTGACTATCTTCTACACCTTTTAATAGGCGGATGATCTCTGTACACCTCATCACGAAAGTGGTACCATTGTATGGAGTTTCAATGCACTCGAGAAATTCTGTGTTGCGTGTCCAGATCGAAGCACGAAGCATACGGGCGACTAATCAAGCTCCACTCTTCACACATTCGGTTGCGCTAGCAGTTATATGTTACGTAAAAAGAATTCATCGGGACTTGGGCAATTGCTCATTTAGATGCGAGTTCAGAATATTCGCCTACGACCATTGCAGGGATTGATCCAGTGACCATTCAATCATAAAACCGATCAGATCCCACTAGACCATTGCGTATTCAAGTATTTCCGGCTTCGCTTATGCATCCCGATATTTGATTTATATCTTATACTTCGAAGTATTTTTCAGGTATTATATTTCTATATTAGGGGGTTTCAGACATCTGTTTTTTTTTGCTGATATCTCAGCAAGAAATTAGTCGAGAAATCAACCAAAAAATCGGCCCCAAGAGACCGATTTCTGGGCTGGAAATTTGTGAGTTACTGGATTTCGAAAACCTGTTTATAGCGTTCGTGTGTTTTAGAGAGGTGCATAAGATATCGCAGTGGTTTCATTTGCACTTGGCTAACAGACTTCACGCAGAAACATGCCAAAAGACGTGGAAGGCAAACAAAAGTACGGCCACACGACTCCGTTCCAGCTCCATGCTATGGTGGAGTGGATTGAGGATGGCCATAACTACAACATCATTAGCGGCGAATCTACGCAGGGAAAGACCGTGAAGCATGGGGCAGGTCGTACACGTATTCATGGTTTTGATATGATGGCTGCGCATGTCTTCAAGGTGGCAAAGAAGTACGCCAAGATAGCCAGTCAGATGAACGACCGCCACGCCTTTCAGTGGCCAGCGGACACGTGCCAAAGTCGCTGAAAGTCGGTCCTCAAACGATACATGGTGACGCACAACAAGCTAAAAAACAAACCAGCTTTGCAATCACTAAGACGATGCTGAAGGCCGGTGTTACCCTGGACGACATGGTGGAGGAGGCGTGTCCTTACTATCATCGCATCAACGCGATGTTGGTAACCAAAGCAACGTTGAGCCCGTCTTTAGTGATGAAGAACATGACGAGTTTAGTGGTCAGAACTTTGGCGCTGTCAGTGAGGACGAAGGTGCAGAGACTGATATTGAATCTTTGAGCAAGTCGAAGCCAGTGATATCGATGAAGCTGTCATGAGTACAGACGCACCAGTGCTCACATCCGAGGACCAATACTCTGCGGTAAGCGTGTCGCTGAGAAAGAGGGTGTCAACAAAGTGAAGGAAGCCAAGCGCAAGGTCTTTGGTAGAGTCTATGTCGAGGTTTCTAGTGACCGTTTGCGCTTTGAGCAGAGAAATAGATCGTCTCGGCCTTTGTCTCTTCTTCAAAATAGATTTATAAGCCGCTCCTAGTGTATGTCTGTAGTGGTAGCTTTCGTCTTCCAATTGACCCGTTATATTTGCAGCCCTTAGGTTAGGATATGTCTCCTTGAAGTGATGTTGCATCAAATCTAACCCAGTTCGTGGCCTAGGTTTCACTATCTGCTGTCATTAGGCTCACAAACGAACTCTGTTGATCAAGCGTAGTGTTCACGCACTAATTTGCTTCAAACGCGGGACGATGAGTTTCATCTCCTTAAAATGCCAAAGCATATATTCCTCCACACCGTCAAAATCTCGCCAACTTCGTTCAGCACGTTTTATTAAATTCATTTTGCTTTATTTTCGTGATAAAATTTTGTTCAGGAGACGTCAAATCGTCGACGGTATGGTATACAAATACGCGAAGCTCGCGGGAGATTGGCTGGGTGCGATTGCGTTCTGGTCTTGTGTTCCCACAGTCATTCCGGCATACCCATTATGGTCAGTGCTCGTGCCGTTTCCCCCTGCATTGCGAGAACGACTGGAAATGTTTTTGCGATACAGGTGCCAATGGCCGAAAGCGGCATAGAATCGAAGAGGTACGGGACGTTCACGGCAGACAAAATTTATACGCCCTGGGAAGAAAAGGTTAACACAGCCTTTTTCAAGAGTGCAACGGTTGGTGACACACCAACCAGTGTCTTCACTTGGCGCATCTCTCGAACAAGTAGAATAACGACCGCGCTATGAGCGGCGAGGCCGAGAGAGATGCGGCAAGTGTAGAACAGGAATTAGTACCACTACTGAATGCCGAGGTGATGGCGTGGAATCTTCGTGATAAGAAGATTGCGGGCAAGCCGATGACAGTAGTAGTGCCAGAACCAGTGAAGAAAAAGTGCAGTCTCAACAAAACCTGATTACGATATTGGGGCATGAAATACATGTACTGTGGACCCCCATCCACTCCAAAAACAATATGGACTTTGGCCTGATCCAAGACCGACTGAACAAGTATCAAAGCTTTCGCGACTACTTTGTACGTCTGTGTGCTGTTTCTTTCTTTCTTTCTTTCTGTCTTTCTTTCTTTCTTTCTTTCTTTCTTTCTTTCTTTTCTTTCTTTCTTTCTTTCTTTCTTCTTTCTTTCTTTCTTCTTTCTTTCTTTCTTTCTTTCTTTCTTTCTTTCTTCTTCTTCCTTCTTTTTTTCTGTTTTAGAAAGGCTCTGTTTCTTGATGGTAGGTTCATGTGGAATTGTCTATGCGGATGCCATACGTACAATGACTGAGATAGTTCCATTGGAGGCCTCGTGCAAGATTTACAAGAGTATTTATATCAAATTTTTGCTCAATGCGCGGTGTGTAGGATCAAAAAGCGGGAATGCACGAGGTGTGAAAAGAAAGCAAAACGCGTGTACAGAAACGATTGAAATTAGACGGGGATGGACGCTAAATCAGGCTTGATTAAAGTTTAATATATTGATGCACCCAACTTGAAGAGAGGAACATGGAGATGTCTCAACTTGTGCAAAGGAAGAGGAGATTGCGAGACTTAAGCTACGTATATGTGAATGAATGACCCTTTCCAGCCCTGCTGCACTAACGGCGTCAAAGTGAAATGTGACAATCTTCCATTTACGGATGAAAAAGTGGATTGTATGGCTATAGGGGCATTTCTTTGAGCGGAAGTTGGATTTACGGCCGATGCCATCAAGGGAGACTCGGTACTTGCTTGTAAACCAGTGAAGAAGTTAGATGTCAGTCGTTTCAAACAACTTGGCGTGAAGCGCGCAAAATTAGAAAAAATGCGTATCACACGTTTCAGAGCAAATTGGACCTACCGTATAATAATAATATCGTTTATATGGCGCTTGGAAAGGAATTGTACGATTTGCTACATCCTAGTCGCTAAAGCGAAGGTTTTCTTTCTGAGAAGTGACGATGTCAAGCAAGGGAATACGCGAGCCTCGACTTTCGCGACTGGAGAGTGCTTCGGTTTGAGTTTGATCCGCGAAAGGAATCGACCGACGACTCGACTACTATGGTGGAATATTATTAATGGGATGACGGTAATATAGTCAGCTCATGACGGAAACCTCCTGTCATTATCAGCATCAAGACGAACAGACAAAATTGATTGGATTTGTCGTGTTATTAACTGGCGTGTCCTCACCGCTTCTGCTACTGTCAAAGCTGCTGTTTTTTGTGTGAGAGTGGTTGGACTCTTGACTTAGTAAAACTTTACCTTGCGACACAAGGTGACTTCCAGTACCAGACTATAAGAATTTTTCAGCTAAAGGTAATCGATACCCCATAATTGCGACCCAGCAGCTTCGCTTTGATCTGCTTTCGACGGTGTACGCCATTGCGGCGCAGGTCCATTCCTCTGTGTTGGGGTGTGTGGTCAACAGCTTCTTCTTGCTCATCATCTTGGGGGTTAGCTTCGTCTCCCAAGAGTCCCGCAAATAAAGCCCGATGTTGTGCAGCAGCACGCAGGTTAGAATGTGATTGTTGACCACGGTGAAGTCCGCGCTGGTACGGATCTGGGTACGTATACCCTTCAGCGACATCCATCGATTCTTAAGAAGTCCGATGCAATTTTCATTAACCACACGGGCACTGGATATAATTTCGTTAAAAAGTCGCGTTCTCGACTAAATCGGACGCTGGTCGCTTGAAGGGCACAATCAGATGTGGTGTTATGGCGAAACACTCGCCCTCTCTAAGATATCGCCGATGGTCTTAGAGGATAGGCATCTTCGAGAACACCGTGGAGTCATGGCACGATCCCGGCCATCCTGTGAACGCCATGATAATTCGTTTGTCCTCATCACAGACAATTTGTACATTTAAGCTATAGCGGCTCTTCCGATTGAACCGTCAATGTGTGGCTTCTGATCGAATATGACGTGCGTACCATCAACGAAACCGATCAATCTATCCAATCCGTAGCGTTCACGTTGATACGCAAAGCTTGTTGCACGATGCTCCACCGATGACCACGACACGAATCGACTGTTGTGTCGAAGTATGAACTCGTCGCACGTAAGAAGTGACGGTTCCTGCTCCGATTTTATATGTTCGCGCCACAGGACCCACAGAGTTGGCGTTACCATACCCACCAAACCATTCCAGTGCTACAGCAAGCTGCAGGTGAGAGCTCCGTTGGGGGCAGTGGCTCTTGTTCTGGAATATACTGTCGCTCTTAATAAGATCATGGATAAAGAGAAACGTGGTCTTGGTGATGCGAAGCGCCTGGTAAAACTCCTCGTCCTTCATCATGAGAACTTGATGCCGCGTCGTGGTTAGCCGCGTGCCCTTCTTGCGTGGGCGTAGGTAGCGGTAAGATGAGATTCCGGCATGTAGGTCGACCATCGTCTATCGCGTGGGTATCTTCTCCAGCGCCATCGAACTCGCCTGGAAGTACTTGTTGGAAGAACATGCACGCCAATGCGGAGCGCAGTCTCTTTCTCTCCGATGGCGGCTTTTCTTCACCAGCGTCGCACTGGTGATGTTGTGTTTGCTTTATTAAAATCGTACTTAGCCAAATATACAAAAATTAATCCGCAGAATCCAGAGCGATGAGGCCAATCACATTAGCATACAAGAATGTTTTGGCATTTGCAATAAAACAACGGTAGCATATAAAATAATAATAATAATGAAGTAAATACTTCTTTGGATAAATTCGCCCGATCTTTTGACCAATTTCTCGTGTTGAAATAGTAGCGAGAAACTTCGACCGAAATGGTCCTGTCCCAAAGATTATATTCACATACAAGTGTAGATACCATGGGAGAGGTCGAGTGCCGTATCCTAGAGGGCAAAGTACCACTCGACGAATGCAGAGAGTGCGACAAAAAGATCGATAAGTTACCTAGTTAATTAATGAACTCATGTGCAACGATACGCAAGATCCGAAAGTGTTCAAAACGTAAAGAAGCCGTACGTAAGGCCTCTCATGCAATTCTCCATTTCTTCGTAGGGTACTTCCATCTGCGCAACCTTGTATGCTCCGGAAGATCACTGCAATATGACGTTTTTTGTTGTTTTTTTTTCGTTGCTCAGAGTATCTTCTGCTTTCCACAGCAACGTGGTCATGAAGCAAGAGGTGGCAGTCGCTTTCCACTTGTCAGTCAGTAGCTCTCATTGGAATTGGACCTGGTTAATGCATGCATTTGGTTCACAAGATTTCAATTTTTGACCAATTTTTCGCATGATCCATCACTTCATCCCACATCCGTATGTCTTGTCGAATAGCATCGTCCAAAATGGGATTCCAGCAGGTCCAACTATCGGTCAAAGTGCTTTCTTTTCGTTACGCATGATCGTCATTTCAACTTCTCAATAAGCACAAGGAAGGCACTAGGTCATTTCGAATCCAGCACCGGAGGAAATGGACGTGAGCAACTTTGTCCGAAGTACTTTATACGACGAGTATGTGGGTAGCTTGAGGGTATTGAAACACGTCGAGGAACTCGGCAGCAACTCGTCGTCGCTTCGAATCGGGACCTTTTGGACACAAAACTGGGGCGTTAGCGATGCAAACCCCAGCGACGGAGCACGTTGGCAACTCGTGGTGAAGCGCAAAAACGCCGCTTGCTCGGAAGGAGGAAAACTCGCAAGTGCTTGCCATAGCCATCCCACCCGTTTATCTAGCGCATAGTAGCCACCAGCGTAGCGTGTGTTGGCTTTGAGATCGTCGACGTCAATCTTGCCGCTCTTGCCAGAGATCAACACTTGTAGCTCAGGTTCATTAAACATACGCAACCAACGAGGGTCAATGAGATCGGAAAGACCCATGGAAAAAGCCGAGCACTGGTCGCGAATCTGTGTGTTCAGGTAATAATTGGCCACAAGGTGAATGTATCGGGTCTTGTTTTGATTCGTCACGGGGACATTGCCACCGTTCGGAATGATTTCAATCTCCTTTTGCTCTCCAAAAACGTCGTGAACCACCGTGTGCGTGAGACAGAGATCCTCGATCTCGCCATCGTACGACTTGAGAAACATGAGATTCTGCACCATAGACAGACAGATCAACACGTCGTGACATATCCTATCGGTACGATAGCAGCATCAAGACGTCGCGTCCTTACCTTGTAAATCTCTGGGTCCAACGAGGGCAATTCGTTCAATTGATTAAACGCATGCAAGAGCTTGGAGAGAAAGAAATGGGCAAACTTTGGCTGCACGACAATGCCTTCGTACAAAGCTTTGCCCAGAATGCGACCAACAAATTGAAACATTGTCAAGTGGTCGTTCCCTCTCTTGAAATGACTTGACGCCGAGTTGGGATTCGGATACAACAATTGGTCGTGCGTTGTCAAAAAGAGACCAAACTCGAGATCAAACGCGAGCGTCGAGAGATCGAGCCAAAACTCTTTAAACAAGCCACCTGCATCAATGCCCACTTCTTCACGACCCGCCGCGTTGACAAACACGACATTGATGCGCTTTTTCAAGTTTGTGCCAATCGTATTGAGTTTCTTTAGCCCGTCGGCGAGGATCGCATCGCGGCGAATACGGATGCGATAGACAGAGCAGTGTTCATTCTGATGACCTGCTTTATCGGCTTGGATTAGACGCTGAAACAACTTGACTCGGTCACTAAACGGCACA
This sequence comes from Sclerospora graminicola, assembly GCA_001887855.2. NCBI lineage: Eukaryota > Oomycota > Peronosporomycetes > Peronosporales > Peronosporaceae > Sclerospora > Sclerospora graminicola. The sequence continues at coordinate 16,522 of MIQA02024049.1, forward strand.
AGATACGGCATGGAATGGATGAGTTTATTCCCTCGTGGCGTGCCGAGCAATACTTCTTCAATCAACTGAGTGCTATCAAGCTCTGCTATCACCCTAGAGCGCAGAAAGTGTTAGCACCACTTTAATCTCCAACAGGACGGTATGTATTTTCACCACCTACCAGCTCGTGACATTGCAAAACGGTTGCCGCGAGCATCGATGATAGAGAACGCGCATTAAACGTGTACCCATTTCCACCACAAACATACCAAATCCAACAGATTCTGACGACGAAGCTAGAGTCGCGTACGTCCAGTAGGCACTATGCAATGCATGTTTGAGACTGACGATAATACGCTCAATCTGACACAGCGGAAGCGGATACTCTTGCTCGTACATCTACGTATAGATAAAGGGGCAAAACGATATCAGTGGACTTATGAGTCTCCCTCTAAACAGTTCCGTACCTCTTCATCGTCCAGGACGGCCAAAAGATGTTCGTACGACATACAAAAGAGCACCAGCATACACACGTACGGATCGGAGCTTCGTGCGTGCATTAAATCGACATTCTACACGACAGACAATGCGGAAGATTTTCAATTTCTTAAGACAGTACTGGTCATGTCATACGAAAACACCAATGACAGCTTTTTTTACCTTGGTAAAGTCTTCGAACCTTTTAAGCTCTTGCAAAATGCACCAGAGCACATGGACAAGCGAAAAGTGCTGGATCTCGCCGCTGGCACCACCGGCTTCAACATGATAGAAGGCCATTGTATTGAGTAAACGCAAGGCATACGATTGCCGTTTCCCACCCTCATTGCCCCATCGAAAGAGAAAGGTACAACACAAACACGCTAAGGCTTCCACTTTGTCCAAGGGAAAAGGTTCCGAGCTCGTCGAGTCGGTTAAAGGTCCTGCTTGCGCAAGCGTAGCGGGAGCTTTTGGCCCCTCCACTCCCTTGACGGCAAGCTGGCGCGCCTCGTTGGACGTATTTTGTAGCTGAGAGATGCCGTCGATAGAGGCATCAGTCTCACTCTCGCGACGACGTCGTAACTTGGTTTTTTCAAACAATTTTCGAGCCCAAGTCGCTGTACCGATCGATTTCATCTTTTGCCACGTGACTGAGAGGGAGGTGGAGAGGGACGACGTCGATGCAATGTCACCGAAACCAAATTGTTCCTTTAAGCAGACACACAGATAGAAGATAGAAACCAGTCAGAGTATTGAAGTGTCAGAAAGTATCACATAAAGCCACTTGTACCGCGGTAGTAGGTGCTTGAGGGTACATTGGTGTCGGTCGTTCCGTTCTTAATGGATGACGTAAAGCTCTCGGCGAGAAGGAAATGAGATGGCTGCACATTGAACGCAAGTATTGGTCATTCACCAGAATCTGTAGCTGTTCGTTCAACGCTTCGGGAAAAACGACGGGCACGGAATGAGATTCAGAGACTTTTGTCCACGTGATAGCCACTCCGGAGGCAGCGTAGGTAGCCGGTGGAACCGATTGCAGCAGCTTTGAAAGAAGTTGCACTTCTTTTAGCACAATCGTGTCGCTTTTATCCTTCACACTAGGCATGATCGACCCCTTAGACTTGCGTTGTGTTTTTTTTTTCAAAGCTAATGACATGAAAACAACGACGTACCGATCCGAAATCCAAAGGATGTTTCCAAGAAACCAGGCTTCGGACGCAATGCCCGAAACAGGGGAAGCAGGCAAGTCAAAGACAGAGAGATGTAGTCCCGCACTAAGCAGTCTACTCCATAGAGACAAGTTTGTGAGCTGCATCAGTCGATCAACGGCCACGACTTGATTCAAGAGCGGCACGGATAACACCTGTCCATGTCATGAACATGAGCTTGTCAGTATGTTGGCACTTGCCAAAAGCACAAGGACCAGAACGTACTTCCATCACAAAAGCCTCGAGAAGTCCACTACTAGTCGTCAAAAGAGTCACGACAAGATCCATAAGAGCATTGCAATAGAGCGATACGTTTGCACGAAGCGAAATGGGGAGATGACCTCGTGCAGAGATCAATTCGTGCCGCACAAGTCGTGTCACGGAAGTGGTAACCATGTCACAATACAGCATCTGTCGCGCTTGTTGTAGGGGATGAAACATGAGCAATCGGCTCGATAGCAAGTAGTTTTTTAGCTCGGGCAGTGTCTCCATTAATTGCTGTACAATGTGTAATCCTATCGAGCCATCAACAGTTGCCGAGGACGAAGTGGTGCCTTGGAGACACAAGTCAACGAGTCGCTCAAGCTGCCACGCTCTCTGTCTCTCGTCTACTTCTTTGACTCGATCCGTACCAGCAGCTAGCGAGTCTCTAAAGAGTGAACAGAATCTCCATAGTCTGTCGCCATCGTCTTCCCTGCCAGAATAAAAAAACAGGACAAGACGAAGCAACTGCCACACAAAGACTCCATTATTTTCCGTCTCAAACTCCCCAACCTTCCTTTTTAGCAGCATATTTCACCTCAAACAGCGCGTCATAAGGCAATGCCATACTCGGACGCTGCAAAATGATCTTTAAATTCGAAATATCACTCAGTTTCTGCTCAAACTCGGCTCGCGCCCGAGTTCGCACGCGTCGAGCAGCGAGTCGTCCACGAACGAATGCCTGCAGCAGTCGCGCTGCTGTTTCCTCCTCCTTGTGTCGACTTCTAGCTTCCCGCTGCTTCCTCGCCAGCTCCAACACACGCGCGCGGTCGCTGCGCCGAGCACCTCGAGCCAGCTCATTATCAGGCTGAAACATCGTGATATCTATAACGCTAATCCTTTTAAATTTGATTTTAATGAATGTATTGTCATCATTTATGATTACGCAGACAAAATGCAAACAAAGTGTCATTGAACGTTGTTCTTGAAGCAAATTGTGCCACGCCGTCATATATAATAGACGTATATGCTGTCACATTTTCGTTATGGCTAACCGTGGCGTTATTCTCTTCGAACCGATCCATCGCAAAGCCTAAGTGCCTCAACGTGAAGCTTACCACCGTGCCGTGGTATTGTAGCAACGACAAGGGATTACCTTGTCGTTGCTACAGTATTAGGTTCAAGGGCGCATGAATTTGCCTACCGCTCCCTGAATAAATGTATGAAGCAAAATGATGCATTTCAAGAACGGCGTAAATTAAATGTATCGTAGATTTCGCAGACATTCTTAGGATTTGACACGTTGCATTCATTTCCTTTCCAGAAACCAAGTGACAACTCACTCTAGAAGAAGGAAGTTCACAGATCTGTCTATATATAATGTCAGCAACCATACAACCAAGATATGGGATGTTTCCGCGTACAGCACCTTGAGACCTGGAAACACAGAAATTGGCCATCAGCTGAAGACACATGCCTTGGGCGAAGATTTTATCCAGATTTTTTTTTCTCCATCTGATGCTGTTGGGGCGTACGAGTTGTAGGACTGGTCACTGAAATCGTACGTAGACTGCGTGTTACTAAAACCATTTCCCAAATTGATCACATCTAGAATCGAGCGTGCCATGTCCCTCCCATAACTCGAGTCAATCAGACCAGCACCATAATTACTGCCGGTCTCACCGTAATTCGAGCCGCTAAGACCAGAGTCATAACAAGATCTCTCTAAGTCACTGCTGATGCTGCGTAGTCACGGCGGATACTTTGCTTAGTAAAGTCTCCAGTGCTGCTGACGCTAAATTCAGAGCAAGCTACAATATCAGTGATGGTGCTGACTCCAAAATCACAAGCCCCAATCTCTGACGCTGTCCGCGGTGCTGACAATATCACTGGCGTACTCGCTCACGCTGTGAATAGTATGATCGAACTTCATTTTGCCATCAATATCGACCGAGATGGTTGTGCTGGCACAGTCGGTGCAGCCGTTTGAAGTCCCAAAAGTAGTGGTGCTACTGTCATGAACAATAAACCCATCGTGTTGGAATTGCTTTCCCCACTTCCAGTCTCTCTTCGATCGATCGACGACTTCTTGTGACTCGAACGCAGCTTTATAGCAAAACTTCCGTGGTGCGTTTTAAAGCTTTAGGTTGTAGTTGATTGCGGTTGATTCATGCCTTGCCTCTGATGTGCATTTGATAGTGGACCAAGTTGTTTTCGAGATGCTATGGAATTGTGTCCAAGCTTGAACACCTGAGAAATTTATAAAGCTTTTTAAGAAAAATAAAAACTGGCGAAATTATTATGACGTGGAGGCGTAGCTTCGAGACGTGCTGGAAGAACGGATGCAGCTGATTCGATCGAAGGCCGAGCTGCAAAGACGTCATGATCGAGTCAAAGGCAAGCTGGAACGCAGCACGAAGGACACAGCGCAATTTGTCGTGAACTGGCAGTAGAAGCTGACAATGCTTGAGGAGAAGGATCGAGTGATGGAATTGACAACAAAAGAGTTGGAGAAAGTGGAAAAAGAGTCGAGAAACATCGACGTATTTCAACGCAAGTTGGAGTCGCCACATCATTACAAATGGAGGGAGACTTGAATGAATCGATAGACAACTCCAAGGGAATCAGTGAACGTAGCCAACTGAGTATACTACGAGCAGATCAAACACGACTGAAAAGTCAGCTTGTTCGAGCTGAAGCTGATAATCTGCTGCTAGTTAAAGCGATTCACATTGCTCGTACGCAGCATGGAGAGCTAAACACGACAAATTCAAGCGGAAGTGACTCGCGTTGCAGCGCGCGTCTGTCTCTAGCACCACAAGAAGCAGAAAAACACAAAGCAAATGCTGGCTACGGTGAAATTACTTACTTGGTGGAAGAATACGTGTAACCGGGGATCTCTGCATTGGATATCGTAGTTATTGTACATGAGTTCGGAGCTACCAGGACTACGACTCGAGTAAAGAGAATCGGTCCATCCATGATATCAATAATGTTTATTGAGGCCAGTTACAGCACGAGCACAGGGGATCACAAATGCGAATAAATATTTCAAACGATGGAATGGCCAAACTTTCGTAATTAATTTCAGCTTTTTGTCACCGATTTTTTCGTTCTATTACGAACATACATAATCTCCTTCTGGATCGCTCGCCTCAAATCTGCCTGAGTTTCTGAGCCGTCAGCGTCGGTGACTGTCCTGTTTTGATCGAAAGCCCTAATCGTACATTTGGACTGCTAGAATGGATGCATCATTTTGGCCGCTTCATACATTTATTCAGGGAGCGGTATGCAAATTCATGCGGCCTTGACGTTACTTATACCCTAATACAATTAAAAGTTCAAGCTAAGATTTGACTGGAAGGTAATAAGCAAAACAAAAATTTTGTCAAATCAAAATAAGGAATGATATTCCCGTGTAACGTTATGATCACAATAATAACAATGATATTTAAGTTGTAATATCACTGTTTAATTCGGAATTTATTGTCTGAAATGAAAATTTGGAATATAAATTTTATAATAACGTTACATTGAAAATCCGATTCGGTACGTCTTACCGAATCTTAGAGGAGATGCGTCAACGCCCAATTTTGCAATTTTCTACACCTTTTCCCGATATTTTGTACAAATCGCGGAGTGGTCGGCACGCCAAATTTGGGTCCCGAAATGCTATTTTAAACTCGCCGAATTCGACGAATTAAAAAAACGCAATGCTGATGTTGGAGTAGTCGATCTCAGAATTTTACACTAAGGTTCGAACACCACAGGGGCCCAGACGACGAACTTCCAGGGGGGGGGTACTCGCTCATCCATATCATGGTCCAGGTCAGCATTGGGCTGACCTGACCTATTATCACCATCACTTTGGTCCTGGTTAACGTACACTATGATTTGTTTGTCAGTTCTAATCCGTTCCGAAATAATGGTTCTGGAAACCATTGGATCCTTAAGGCAGAGGAAAACTTGATTATGATCCAAGTGAACAGGTGAAATCACAACATCAACCCATGCCACCCAATTTTTCGAGTTTTCTGTTACGTAAAATCTGTCCAAACGACTAGCGTGGGCACCCCGCCAATAAGTGAAATGTTACGGTCTCTCATGGACTCTTGAGCGAAAGGTCAAGGTACCTGGTCAGTCAGCGGGATAAGGGTTAGGACTACGGCAGCTCCTTGGTGAAAATCTACACTGGGGAGCAGGCAAGCAGTTATACTTTATATCTGTATGGACTGATTGAACGATAGAAAGACTTCGGCCATAAAACCTGGTTCGCGATCATGCCGAATCACTTCAGTCGCACAAAATCTCCTGAACACACATTATTCATAACTTTTGGGAGACCTGCTGGGCTGTTCGAGTAGACCTGACCTTGGCGATCACCAGACCTGTTAACAGATCGGCCCAAATGAGCAGTTCGGTATTACCATTGAACGATTTCGGTATGGAGGGAATGTGATCCATTGCTATCACTTGGAATGGGTAGGTCACCCGGATATTTCCCGGCGTATGATACCCTTCCGGTCTCGCAGTCTGTGCATACTCCCATACATTTTTGTACACCCTCTCCAGTTGAAATTCTTCTGAATTTTATGATACGTCCGACCTACGCCTTGGTGACCTTTTTCCAGGCTGACACGTTAGTGATGTAGGAAGTTGGCCTGTAGGGTCTCAAGGATGACCATTTTTGCTGAACGGGCATGGTCGGCATCAGCCCGATCAACCTCAAGTGATAGAAAAGGATTTTGTTCTCATCTATTTCATAACTGGGGGCAATTTTAATGCAATTCTTAGCTTTATACTGTACCACATAAATAGGTATTCAGATCTACTACCCACTTCTCTTCATTCTGTGCTTGGTGAATCTTTCAATCCGCAGCCGTTGCACTATTCCTTCGTTTAGGCCTTCTTTAGGGTCGATCTGCGGGATGTCGACCGGGTTTGTGACCTGGTCGTTATCGTTTCCTGCTCTTTTTTTCTCCATCATCTGATCTGATCGGTTCAGGCAGTCTATTGATATTGACCAGTTCGGCCAATATCGCATCCTCTGTGATCGTCGTTCCGAAGCGATCACATATGGCCATGGTGGGAAGATGTCTCGTCCAAATTGCCCAAGCCGGGATACCGAGAAGGGCTCCTTGCTTTCGGCAGGGGCTCCTTACTTCTCAATTTTTTTTTCGGTTAGCCATGTGCATGATGAAAGGGCAGAGGAATATCGCCAAATGGTCGGCGCTCCGGTTCCAATCTCGTTTCACCTGCAGAAGGTCGTGTTCCGGCAGAGGGCTTTCATGACAGGATCTCTCAGCAATTTGAGACCAGGCGTCTTGCGTTCGATCTCTTCAGTGATCTGTCTGATCACCAGGTTAGAATCTCCACAGATCCTTTTTGTGTGCTAAGGTGATCCAGACCGCGGAGCAGACCACGATAATTGGCTTCGTTGACTGTGATTCCGGGAGTATAGTCCAATGCGGCGGATATTATGGACCACTCAGGGAGTTTCCACAAGAGAGCACTTTACGCTTTTTTTATACTTGCCGATCCATTAAAACCTAGGCCCGCCAGGTTCTCGTTTGGACCAACGACCGGTGGAGGGAGTGGGATTGTTTTCCTAGGTTGCTTCCGAGGAGCTATTTCGATCAGAGCTTCATCGACCTACGCCCGCTGTTTTATGCCGGTCGCCAGGGTACCAAGGATTTCTTCCTCGCCCCTGGTACATTTGATGACCTTCAGTGACCACTGTGGTGAAGCGACTTGGAATTAATTAACGGCCAGGTGTGAGATACATTTGGCCGAGGATGCATTCTGATTGGCAGAAAAGGCTGGCCAAGAGCATGGATGCAGGATGGCAGCAGCCGGGTGTATTCGCAAGCGGTAGGACGGTGCAAGGAATGGAATCGCCAGATGGGCGTGATCAAGGGACTCATAATCGGGTTACCCAGAAGTGGCCGGTCGGATCAGGTGGGCTGGATGGCCGTCGATAATGGATGACCAAGGGGCGGATCGGCAAAAAGATGTAGTCCTGAGGGAGGCTATGTCCCTGTAGAAGACGGATGGGACGCATAAGGTGGATGCTTGGCCGCTAACGAAGAGTCGAAGTCAGTGGCCAGGTATGTCCGGATGGATGGCTATCCAGGTCGAGCCGGACATTTGGTGTACGGTACACGAAGGAGCATCCAGGTTGAGCTGGATGGTTGGTGTACGGTACGCAAAGGCGTATCCAGGTTGAGCTGGATGATTTGTGTACGGTACACAAAGGCATCCAGGTGGAGCTGACTGGGCTATTTCAGGTAAGACACATAACTATCCAGCCAGGCTATTTGGGGTAGGTTACACAAAAGGTTGTATTGGATATAGGGATAAAAATCAGTATACGTTTCGCTTTCTAAGACGTAAGTCGTTTTCATTGGTTCACAGCAGAGGGCTAACAAGGTCCCCTCTTGCTGCTATTGGTTTGCCCGGGGAAGATTAAAAGGAACCCACCGGAAGTCCCCTGACCGGGAGTCGTCGCGTTACATATACTCAACTCAAGATAAACCGTGTTTTGAACACGGTTTATCTCTATTGGAAAGTGTGGTAACGTTTTGGCCTACTGTGGAAGATTGTGGAGTGTTATTTGGATTCCCTATTACACACAAGACTGGATTTACCCCTTTGCTATCTTTGGTTTAGCTGGCCGATCGGTTATTCTCGGTCCAGCCGTTGCGGTATATAAACTTCAAGTATAACGCCAATCCTGCTCCCCGGTGAAGATTTTCCCCAGGAGCAACCCTAGTCCTAACCCTCGTTTCCCTATTCGACGGACTTATAACTTTTCACCCTAGGGTCCATCAAGAGAGCGCAACCGCCAGTGCTGACGGGTACACAAGGTGAGCTTTACGAACATGGATCATCCAAGTCGTCACGACCAAGGTGATGGGAGTGACCGATCCAGCCGGCTGGATGCTGATTCGGATCAAGACCTGGATGGACGGAGTACCCCCTTCGACGGTCAGTCATCTGCCCCCCCCGTGGGTGTTCGCATCTCAGAAGGAATTTCTGAGAGCGACTACACCACAATGGTGCGCGAGCTCGGATCTCTTGGTGACCCTGGATATCACCGCGAGTTCCTGGTGGGTGAAAGACCTAAACCTGTCAAATTTGTTGAAGACGTTGTGTCGAGTGCATTAGGGGAAGGCATATCGCCCCAATGCTGCTGAAGATAGAAGGATGCGATGGTCGACTCGGATTGGGGGAGTACGAGGTCGACATTAAAAGAAGTTACTCCCCTGGGGGAGGCTCCTACTGGAGCTGGGACAGATTACGGTACTAGTCACTATAGTGCCGGTCACTATGCCCCAGCTGGAGCCGGCTCAGGTCATGGTTTCAACCATGATCCGAAGAAACAAATGCATATAATGAATATCAAAGAAGAAAAAATTAAGTAAGAAGAATCGAAGGCTGGATACGACCAGAGTGGGAAGCTGGCTGATCAGGATCAAGTCACTATCCAGGTCACCTACCCCTAAAAAAGCTGGATTGGCAAGAGCCGAATTATCCACCTCGCAAGGATAGGCCACGTTTTGAAGAAGAAGAAGAAGAAAAGCTGGATGGCCTATCACAGAAGGTTACGGACACCGACCTGGAGCGTGCCCACCACCTTCGCGAGTTGGGTCAGTTCTTACGGACGGATGAGGTCCTGAAGACAACTCGACCAAAAATCTTGGCTGGGTTGAAGGTACCGTCTTTCTCCCATCTCTCTCAGACAGCCACGAGTCCCTTATTAGAGGACTGTTCGATCAGCTCAAGCAAGTTGGCATCAACACTGGAGTTTTTGACCCGAACCAGTTGTTCGACCTGAAGGCGGATAGGCTGAAGGAGGCATCCAGCGCACTTCACGACCGCTTGGTACCGTTAATGGGGTGCTCTCCGTCACATAAGATGACGGCAACAGCTGAAGCGATTCCGACTTCACCGCCGGCAGCAGGCAGACCGGCCAGATTACACTCAGGTTCTTCACAGTACGAGTCTGCCCCTTCAGAAGAGGATTCGACGGACTCATCTGTAGGTATTACCCGCATGACGCTTGGCCCTAGGGGAGTAGCGCGTGTGGAAATGTCATGAGGATCGAGGAATACGAAGATCCAGATGTGCCTGATCGGAAGGAAGCCAGGCAGCATAGCGTTCAGACCCAGACGGCGATAGTGGATCCAGATCCAAGAGGCGAAGGCGCGAATGTGCGGATTAGGAAGGAATCCCGAGCCGGCTGCCAAGCTGCCCCCCAAGTCACCCCTCAAGTGGATCCTCAAGCTAGCCCTCAATTGCCGAATCACCGCCAGAGCATGTTTTCGCGGATAATGGACAGATACTTGGAGGAACAACGTCGGGTTAGTGCCGGCCGCGGCAGCCCAGGATCACAGGACCAGCCGGCTCATCGTGGGAGTCGGATGCCCGAGCCAGCCCAATATTATGCGAGGGAGCCGATTGATGAGGACATGGAGTCAGTGCAGTCCAAGCAGAGTGAGCCCCGTGCCGTCCTGCCAAGTCGCCGACCTAGACGGCCAGTGAATAGGAAGCTGTCTCTCAGCGACGTGGACATGGAATCGGTCAGGTCAGCCAGGTGCGGATGACCTGGATCTGGGGATGTCTCTCCGAGCCAATATGGCCTCAGCCCAAGCTTTCGATCCGGACTCAGGGGCGATTACCAGGGTTCGGATGTCAGCCACGTCAGGATTTCACTGGACGGGACATGGATGATGACCAAGCCTGAGGATGGCTGAGCAAGACGAAGTCAGCATTCCTCAGAGACCGGACGCCGGACTATGAGAAGTGCCTGATCTTCGGAGACTTGATGAAGGGTCCGGCTAAGAACTGGATACAGCAATTCAGCCGGGAAGTCCGAGACGATTGGAGGGAACTGGTTGAAGCTTTTGGAGAGCAATACTGCGGATCGGGAATGTCGTTAGCGCGCCAAAAACTTCCACATCAAGAAGAGGGCAGACGAGACCCCTCTGGAATACCTCCATCGTCTAAATGTCGCTGGCATGAGGGCGAACATACCGGTTAAAGAAGATGCCATCCGGTCGGAAGTCTTTCGGGACAATGTGGAGCATTTTATCAGCACGTTGGACGATTGGGAGCTGGCGGACCAGCCGGCGTTACTGCGATTGAAGAATACAACGGAGCTGGAGCTGACGCTACGAACTTATCAAAGGACGAAGAAACGAGGCCCCCAAGGCAGCAGTTGGAACAGACAGGTACAACTCACTTTTTCATCCGGATCAAGGAAGCCGACCGCCATCCACCAGGACGACCCGAACCGTCCGCATGGTGGCCCGAGAGTCGGATGCGACTAGTTCGGAAGAGGGGTATGAGCGGTCTGGGGCGAATCCGAGGAGGAGCAGTACCGGTACCTGTTTTCGACGGAAGCCAGACAGCAATCCAGGCTCCCATCTGGGTCCAGCAAGCAGAAGGGTTTTCCGGCTCGAACTGACCAGAATTACCCCAGACGGAAATGTACCCACTGTGGGTCCATCAAGCATGATGACCGGAGCTGCTGGAAGCGGCTGACCTGCAAAAAGTGCGAAAGGAAGGGACATCCGGCGGAACACTGTTTGTTCACCTGCAAGACTTGTGGGGAAGTGCACGAGGCTGGACTTTGCCCTATCGAGGAATTTTACAACCAGATGAAGAAGTGGTACGTCCCGACCAAGCATGCTGGAATGTTGCCGCCCGGGGTGGAAAAGATGTTAAACTAGATCGCTCGCCAGATTGGAATCTGGTTCGAGCCGAGCGGTCTAGTGTTAGTATCTATGCATATGTCGGTAAGGAGGATAATCAAGAAGCAAAGCAAAGCGTAACCGACAATACATGTAAGTTTGACGATTACGTCACCCGATCCCCGGGCAGCAGGGCTGACCCCTTCCTGGTGAGCAGTATACGAACGGACGAATATTCTTGGTCTGAAGTGCTTATGGAATTGAATTTGTTACCCGGCGAATCACGAGGTTATTGGAAATACCATTCACCGGATAAGTGGTTCAAGCAAGCCAAGGCCGATGGTAAAATTAATAACCAGAAGGCCACCATGCTGTTTGACTCTGGCGCAGAAGTGTCTATCGTTGACACCACCTTTGCTCGTAAGGTGGGGTGTGAAATAGACGAGACGAAGCGGCAGGAATGTATCGGCATTGGAGAAAGTTCATACATGACCCAAGGAAGAACAAGAGTTAAGATTACGTTGGCTGGGTCTTTGGTGTACTACTTTACCGCCTGGGTAGGTAAGCTAGCCGGGCAGGATGCAATTCTGGGTATGGACTTTATGGACCCCGCCGGTATACGATTGGATTTATCTCATGGGCAATTGACGCTGCCTGACGAGGTGCAGATCCAGCTGGCTGGCCGGCAGCCTCTATATGGCGCCCACGTCCAGTTCCTCAAGTTAGGTCATTTTGTAACGGAGCCAATGGGAATGACGGTGGAAGTAACGGTACGACCACACGACAGGCGGCGTAAGTTATGCCTGACTAGGGGCGAGTGTTGGGTGCCCTCGTTCGTTAAAGGGGAGGGTCACCTCAATTTCCTAAGTGTGACCAACATCTCAGAACGGCCCCTCACCTCGCATGAAGACGTGAACATTGGAATGTGGCTGGCCGAGGACAAAGTGCCCCGCCGGCCGGGTTATGTCGCTATTCGCTCAAGACGCTATATCGAGTGGCAAAACCTGGCCTTTCTGGCAACTACCGATTTGGTCAGCGAAGAGGAACCTGTGGAGGAAGACCGGACCCTAATGGTGGCTAAACCAGAGTACCGGACCCCTTCTAGAATACTGACGAGAAGCCAGCCATCGCCGAATCCGGCTGAACGTGCCGGTTGAGACCCTTCCCCAGTCGCTGAACTGGTTTTGTCCACTCCGTCGAAGATGGACAAACGGCTGGACCAGGAGAGGAGACAAGTCGGAGTCACATGTGCGGTCACCTCCGATGTCGGCTGGCCCGATGAGCAGCATGATGCTGGATTGACTAATCCGGCTGACCCGAATTCGGAATTAGCCGGAGGTGACCCGGATGGGAATCTGGCTGACCTGGATTTGGAATCAGCCGGAGGTGACCAGGATACGAATCCGGCTGAACTGGATTCGGAATTAGCCGAAGCAATCCAGGATGGGGATCCACCTGGCCCGGATTCGGAATTAACCAAAGCCGACCAGGTCTGCATTCATGAAAGGGGTGACCTATACGTCGAAGGCATGGAAGATCAGATGGCGGTGTTACATGAGGTGACTCCCTGCCCACCAGCAGTTACTATGGACGATCTACAGGTCGGAGACCCATATGTGAACACTCCGGAGGAGATCAGCAGGCTGATGGATATCATATGGAATAGGAAACATCTGCTGATCGGCCTAGGAAATGCACTGCCTCTGGCCGCCCATGGGGCGTTATGCGACATCGATGTGGGTAACGCCAAGCCGGTAGCGCAAAGGTGCCGGAGAGTCGCCCCCCAGTATCAGGAAAAGCTGTCGGAGCTCATTAAAGATTTGCTGGCCACCAGGATTATCCAGCCGTCCATCTCGCCATGGGCGTCGCCCATTGTAATTGTTATAAAGAAGAACAGGGTGGATATAAGGTTGTGCATTGACTACCGACTGATGAACCGGCTGACTAAATTAATGGTTTATCTGATGCCGTTGATTAACGACTTGCTGGGGGATCTGGATAAAGTTTTATGCATTGCTCGTTGGACATGGCTAGTGGATTTTGGGTGGTCTCTATCACCGATCGTTCACGGGAAATCTCTGCGTTTGTTACGCTCTTTCGTTTGTTCGAGTGGAACCGGATGCCGTTTGGCCTAAACAATGCTCTGCAGATTTATCAGCGGCTAATAGAGAACATTTGGAGAACCTGACCCTATACAGGGTGGTGTAAGCCATGTCAAGCGCGGTGCTGTAAGGGCCTCATTTCATTACACTTTTTGGACCCCGACTCTACCAGACTTTGGATTTTCGTCCACGGTGGGACTCGAACCCGCAATCTCCCGGTCCCAAGGACAGGGCCTTAACCACTTCACCAAACGAGGTCGATACCAGCGGCTAATTGACAACGCGTTGTATGGACACTTCAAAATCAAGGCGGACCAAGATCCTGTCCTAAATGGTGACGTGTTCACCGAAGGTGACCCCGACCCATAACCTTCGTTTTTGGGACGGCGGTCCTACATTGATGACATTCTCGTGACAGCGACTACTTGGGATTTACTATGTCAAAAAGTGGAAAAGTTGATGATTACGTGTGAAAAATGGAATCTTTCGATTAGTGTGGTGAAGAGTTTCTGGGGAAAAACTAAGGTGACTTATTTGGGTCACCAGGTTTCGATTGCCGGATTGGAAGCTAATCCGAAGGATCTGGAGTCTTTAAGTAATCTGCCTTTCCCGCGGTAATTGAAGGCCATGCAATCCTTTCTGGACAGTTTGAATTACAACAGTCGTTTCATTGAAGACTTCGCGGTCTATGCTGCTCTTTGTACGAGTTACGGAAGGTGGGTTACCACAAGCTGAGAGAGCAGGATCGGCAAGGAGAAATGCTGACCGGGCCAACAATATCAGCCAATGAGATGCTGACCGCACCAGCCAATGAGGTGCTGACTGGGCAAAATATGTCGACAAATGACGAGCTGGCCCCGTTCGCCCAAGCAGGCAGTCGACTCCTCAACTCCAATGCGGACCGGCCAGACGACCACATGACCAGGGCGGTGGTTGCCTTTGGCATGGTAAAAGCAAAGATGGCGACCACACCGGTTCTGAAGCACTTCGATGTTAGTAAGGTGCCCGTGGTCATCATCTATGCTAACAAATGGGCTATCTCGGCTGCCCTAGTGCAGGATCACGATGGATTGTGATGTTCACCAGCCGGACTCTGAAGGCTAACGAAGTGAACTATGGGCCGGTGGATAAAGAAGTTTTGGCTTTACTACGGATTCTGGATGTGTGTTATACGATGTTGGTATCTCGCCCTATTAAAGTGTTATCCAGACGGTCGACCTTGTCATGGCTTCTTACGGCAAACGGAATTGATGGCCGACTGGGTAGATGGGCTGTATTGTTGTCCCAGTGGTCTCTTGAAGTGATGAAGTGCACTAAAGTAGAAGAAGATATATTGGGCACATTAGCGGCCAGTGTCACTCCAAGGGCAGAAGTGGAAGAAGCACTGATAGCAATAGCGCCCCGAAAGCAGCCACGACAATCCATCACACTCCCGCCACCAACAGTAGGGCCGGTGGAGGAGCTGATGGTTCTGAGCTTTGACGAGTCAGCGAGCGTCAAGAAGGGAGTGGGTGCCTATAGCGCCATCTTGTGGAAGCTGCCTGATTGGAAAGTGGTCGCCGCTGCCTCGGATTTTACGCCTGGCATAACTGTGAACAAGGCAGAATTCCGAGGCTTGTTGCTTTGCCTAGATTTGCTGGCTGGCAGGAAGCAGGGGCGGATTATCATATGCGGCGACTCCAATCTGGTAATCCGACAAATCACTGGGGAAATCGACTGCAAGGCCCCCCGACTAAAGCTGTTGAAGGATCGGGTTATGTGAACCCTGTGGAAGTGACCAGAGCATGAATTGCTACACGTTAAGAGAGACTGGAATAAAAGCGCAGATCCCCTGGCCACGCTGGCTATGCGCGACCAAGTAGGAGTCTCGGCTTCTGATTCAACCTTGCTATCGGATCTGGCAGAGATGAGTCGGTTGCCCAAACTTATCCGTCCTGCTGACACTGAGGAAATAACGCGGGTAAACGCCGTCACCCGGTCGAAAAAATGTTGTCATCAAATACAGCATACGCTGGTACGGGACAACTACTATGGCTGGATGGCTAGAAAAATATGTGAATTGTGCATCGCCAGTTAAGGCACGTCAGATTTTCCAATCACCATGTTCTCTGGCCGCCAGCTCACAACCTACAGAAGTAATGAACAAAGGGATAGTGCAACAGTTGCGGGCAGAACGGATCCTTAAAGGGCAAAATGAAGAAGAGTGAATAGTGGATCTTAAAGCATACCTGAAAGGGAAGTGGAAAAATTAAGTGCAGAACAGGCCAAAGAGTGTCTTAAGATAGCCTCAGACTATGAAGTAAATGAAATCGGGTTGTTGTTTTTCTATCGAGATGCTGACCAGGCCGAAATCGATAGGGATAAATTCGCCCGGCTAGTCGTGCCGACTACCTTGCAGACAGATATCCTCCACCACTACCGCATAAGTTTGGAAGGGGGACACAAGGGTATCGGACGAACCTATCATAAGATCAAGGCACATTTTCACTGGCGAGGTCTCTATCGCAGTGTGAAGGCTTATGTGGAAGTTGTCCGGATTGTGAGACCGGGAAAGGTCGACCGACCATTAAAGGGCGGTCACCTGGAAGTATACAAGCCACCTACCCCTTCCAAGTTTTTGCGATGGACCATATCCCATCTTTACCTAAATCTCGAAAGGGATACACTGAGCTGTTGATTTGGACGGATATGTTTACCGGGCTGGTCGTAGCAAAAGCCAGTTCCACCCGTACCGCGCAGCAGTTGCTCAGAGTTATGAGGAGTGCGAGCTTAGACGTTTCTGGGCAAGCGAGGTCATCAGGCATGATAGGGAACCTGGATTTATGGCGGATGTATGTCCCGAGCCTTCAACAAGATTTTGGGACAAAACCAGAGCGCGACCATGGCCTATCGCCCACAAGCGAACGAGAAGGCCAAAAGAATGGTTCAAACCCCATCTAGATCCCTTAAGATGTATGTGGTGGAGGCAGATCAGCACGACTGAGACGAATACGTCGAAATACTTGTTTTCGCTATTAATTCATCGTGCGATCGGGTAAGGGGAGACACCCCTTTCTACTTAGCTTATCGATGGGATCCTCGATCCACCTTGGAAGCTTCCATCCAAATGGGGTGTACTAGAAGCCGTGATCGAGATGCCCGTCGTTGGAGGATGGGGGTGCAATGTCATTATTCGCTGGCACGTGAACAAGTAAACGAACGCCTCCGGCAAGCTATCCAGGACCGCGCCGACCAGAACAAGGTCCAGGTCAGGGAGCATGTTATAGAGCCAGGCTCCCAGGTATAATCAAGGAAGGTTACGCACGGAAGTTAGCCCATATGTGGCATGGGCCTTTCCGGGTAGCAGATCTGGTTGGGGCGCACGCTGCTAAGCTGGTTACAGCAGGCACCGAGTACAACGTTTTTCCAATAGTGCACGTCTCCAAGCTGAAGTTGGTGAGACATTTCCCAGATCGCCCGAGTAAGCGCCTGGTATCGGAGAACGACCGGTTTGACTTTGACGAAACCCTGTTGCCAGGAGATAGTTGGGACAAACCACTGGATCCAGACGAATATGACGTGGAAAAGATTTTGGATGTTCGATCTGGACGGAAGACCAGGTTTGGCCGGACCCACAGGGAGCTTCTGGTGCAGTGAAAAAACTCCGAAGAACAGTCGTGGGTAGATGAGCTGGATCTAAATTGTAGGGCGCTGATGAGGGAGTTCGACCGCCAACGAGTGAGCCGGAATAGTATCGAGACCATGCAAAGCCATGAAGAAGGTGGGGCTGATCCAGAAATTAGGTCATCCGGTTGTCGGGCAGCAGGTCCGGCCAGATTAAGCGATATTGATCGACCGATCCAACGGTGGACAGGAACTAATCTGGTCGGAAATGGGCCAATCAGGTGCTGGACAAGATTTTTTGAAGTCAGCATTAGTGACAGAGTGGTGAAACTGGATAGGCGATTGGATTGTGGAAAGCAGGAAAGGTTGTTTCGATATGGGCGATGGAACGAATAACGTACAAACAGGACATGAGAACGGTGGATGGTAAAAGATGCCAGATGCGTGGTGAGATCGTGCCTCAGCCGTTGTGCAGCTGCGACAAGACTCAGGGGCGGCTGTGGTGAAGTGGTGCCGGAATTAACGGGCTAGTGAGAAGGGAAAACACTCACCTGATTGGTAGAAATGTTGGCCCCAGCTAGCTGCCCGGATCGGCCACCATCGGAGGCAGGGTGACGGCTGCCAGGTGTACTCACAAGCGACAGATTGGTGCAAGGCATGGAATCAAGTCAGATGAGCGTGATCAAGGGGATCGGAATCGGGTCAGCCAGAAGTTGGCCGGCCGGATCAGGTGGAGCTGGATGGTGGATATAAGGCGGATCGGCTAAAGGATGTGCGTATGAAGGGCCCTGAGGAAGGCTATGTCCCAGTAGAAGACGGATGGGACGCCGAAGTTGGATGCTTGCCCGCTAAAGAAGAATCGAAGTAAGGAAACTTCAAGTATAACGCCAATCCTGCTCCCCGGTGAAGATTTTCCCCAGGAGCAACCCTAGTCCTAACCCTCGTTTCCCTATTCGACGGACTTATAACTTTTCACCCTAGGGTCCATCAAGAGAGCGCAACCGCCAGTGCTGACGGGTACACAAGGTGAGCTTTACGAACATGGATCATCCAAGTCGTCACGACCAAGGTGATGGGAGTGACCGATCCAGCCGGCTGGATGCTGATTCGGATCAAGATCTGAAGGACGGAGTACCCCCTCCGCAAGTCAGTCATCTGAGCCCCCCGTGGGTGTTCGCATCTCAGAAGGAATTTCGGAGAGCGACTACACCACAACAACAACCAAGGTAATGTGGACGTCTTGAAAGTATTTTGATCGGTCTAGGTACCAACATAATATAAGCGTAACAGTGACAATACTTCTTTGTCCACAGTGGCATAATTATGTGGTGTAGTCGCTCTCAGAAATTCTTCCTGGGATACGAACACCCACGGGGGGCCCAGACGACTGACTGTCGGAGGGGGTACTCCGTCCATCCGAGTCATGATCCGATCCGGCATCCGGCCGGCTGGATCGGTCACTTCCACCCGCTTGATCGTGACTACTCGGATGTTGCATGTTGAAAGCTCACCTTGTGTACCCGTCAGTATTGGCTGGTTTGCTCTCTTGGTGGACCCTAGGGCGAAAAGTGTAAATCCGTCGAAATAGGGAGATGAGGGTTAGGACTAGGGATAGCTCCTGGGCGGAAATCGTCACCGGGGAGCTCGTCGGACAATATACTTGAACTTTGTATAGTGCCGGCTGGACCGAGAATAATCAATCGGCCAGCTAAACCAATAACAATGAAGGGCGAATCCAAATGTGTATATGAGGCAGATACAACTCCACACTCTTCCACAGAAAGCCAAAATGTCACCACTTCCCAATACTTAATACCGTGTTCAAAATACGGGGCGAATCGAGGTGAGTATACGAAGACGCCGCGACTCCCGGTCAGGGACTTCCGGTGGGTTAGCTGAACCTTCCCCGGGCAAATCAATAGCAGCAAGAGGGGACCTTGTTAGCCCTCCGCTGTGAACCAATAAAGGCGACTTGTGTCAAAGAAAGCGAAACGTATACTGATTTATCCCTATATCCAATACTCCCTTTTGTGTAACCTACCCCAAATAACCCGGATGGACAGTCATGTGTCTTACCCAAAGTAGCCCGGTTAACTCCGATTTTGGTGTACCAGCCCGGCCGGTACACCAACCCCAGATGGTACCAACCCGGCCGGTACACCGAACCCAGATGGTACCAGTCCGTCTGGTACATTGTACCCGGCCGGCTCGGCCGGATGGCCATCCATCCGAGCTCCCTGGCCGTTGGCGCTAGCAATTCCTTGGCAGCTTCTCATCCGATCCGGGTGCCTCCGTCATCCACTAGAACACTCATCCTCCTTCAGACCCCCTTTTGCTCATACCTTCCAAACCAATCCGCCACCAGTCCGCCCCTCGGCCGTCTGCCATCCGCGGTCGTTCCGTCCGCTTAACCCGCTAGCGCAACTATCCACGCCTTCAGTATCATTCGTCCGGCCTGATCCCAGGCCTAGCGCCGTCCGGCCGCTCGTAGATGCGTCCGGCGACCCTCAGATCGCGTCCTCTATTTACCGGTCAGGGCATCCATCTAAGGGCGACATTTCAACCAATCAGGTGGGGGCGTCCACTATCATTAGTCCGTTAATTTCTGGAACACTTCTTCACAATTACATTCATTCGGTTTCAAGGTCCGACATGTGAGCGTGGCCGGGCAGTATACTCCATCATGGTCCTGAACCAAAGCATCAGAAATTGCTTATACGGAATCACTATTGGGACTTTTTCTGGATCGATATGCTTCAGAACTGGGATCGTAGCCATCTTCGCCTTCACCATACTAAATGCGACCATTGCACGTTCCAAGTGACTTTCCGATCGGAATGGAGACTGGTCAGCCGGTTGGTCGGTCTTACAGGTTAACTGTGCAGGGTTGGCCGACTGGTCAGTCTTGAACGGAGAATGCTTCTAGTCGGTCGCGTTCCCGCAGCTTAGGATAATCTACCTCTTTCTTTCATACAAAAAATAGCTGCGTAAAGCGAGAAGTCTTTGATGAACCGGCTGTAGTAGATCAGAATACCCAAGAAAGATTGCATGACCTTAAACGATCTGGGGAATGGTAAATTGCTAAGTGACCCAAGATCTTTTGGAGTAGGTTCCAACCCCTAGATGGACACGTTATGACCCAAGTAAGCGACTTTCAGTCGACCTCAAACACTCTTAACCACGCTGATCGATAAATTTCATCGTTCACAAGTATCGAGAAATCGTTCCATCTATATCCCAAGATGTAGCTGGGACCAGGATGTCATCTATGTAAAACTGGCTCTTTAACACTGAAGGTTTCTGATCCCGATCGGGTTCACCCTCGGTAAATACATCATGCACCTTTGTAGTATCCCAATCGGTACTGATTTGGAAGTAACCGTATAAAGCGTTACCGATCAACCTCTGATAGACCTGAGGGGCGTTCTTCAATCCGAACGGCATTCGATTGCATTCAAAAAGATCAAAAGGCCTAACAAAGTCCTATATTTCCCGAGCCCGATCGGTCATCAGTACTATACAGAAACTACTGGCCATATCTAACGAACAGTAACGTAATTCAGTAGCTTATAACCGACACCAGATTATGACCGTTGATAAGCCGACTATCGAATTAGGTGTCATGATTTCAGATAACTGTTGAATGATTGCACAGATCATTTAGCAGCAGATTATGGCCTTCGATTCCGTGCCAATTCAAAATTATGTGTGTACCTGAACATTCTCTTACATATGTTTTTTGCCGCTCAAAAATCGGTCATAATCTCTATAAGTACGAATATGAATGTCCATTTTTTATCTATGCGTGTGACCTCAATTCTGATTGGATAAGGAAGCGCTGTCGTATATGACGGCTGGTCAAAACTGATTTTAGGAAGTGAAACAGCACGTCCAAATGTGCTGTTGGTGAAAAGTTATGATTAAAAAGCTAAGGTACCCGATTTCCGGCGACAAACTGCTGAAATACGTTACCACAAGACCTTATCCAGATCTTTAAGCAATTCATTGACCAAGGGCATTTAATAGACGATCAGCTTCGTAAGCTTCTTAACTAACCTTTAATCGATGCATAGTCTGATATTAACTCCATTCTTCTTTAGCACCATTACGATCGGTGAAGCCCATGGCAAGGACGTCGGGCGGATAAATTTCGTACTTAACGTGAGGTCGGATAACTTCTCCCGTTACTGTGGAGCAACTCCACGGCAACGTTAGACGATCGGCTTAGCCCATGACACAATCATCTCCATACTCAGCAGGGATGGGGCATTGTCCTTCCAGTTCCTATTCCAGATGATCTTCCTAAGGTAAACAATCTGTTTAGGAGTATTAACTTCTGGGTCGCCAACCACTTCTGCATCTGGTTGAAAAATTCCTCGATCGGGCATGTACCTAATGGATCTTCTCACACGTCTTACACACGAAAGGGCTCTTTCCTAAATTTGTTGGCAAACGTGGTAAGTCAGAGGTAGTGGGTCGATCCTAAAACAAAAACAAATTTAGGAAAGGGCCTCTTTCTAAAAAAGCAATGATAATAGTGATGACCCTTCAGGTCGCACTTTCCACATGTCATTCTTTCCGCTCGATCGTTATGTATGGTCGACCCGCAGCGAACACATTCCCATCGGGGTCGGTCCAGATCGGGCTAATTACCACTTCCGTTTTGACCATCTGAATCTGCGATCGTCGATCTCGGTCGGGACCTAGTTTTGGCCGTGAAGATATGACGATATTTTTCTTCATCAGAGCTCAGTCAGATCGACTACTTTCTTCCTGGAATCTGTCACTGCCAGAATCAACCGCGATCATCCTGACCGCTCTCGCCGATCTGGTTGCAGGCGTCTTGACCTGGTTTCGATTTATAACCCATCTCAACTTTTGGCTCTCGGCTCTTGGCCGCTACAATGGCGCAGCGTCTGCTCCAATTCTTCAGCCCTTTTTGACTGAAGAAGAGTCATCTGGTCGTCCAGGTCGCGATTGACCAAAGTACTAAAGAAATGCTCGACGTGTTCGCGAGCCATGTTCACATACTTGGGATCCTTGATGGGCATTTTTGCCCTTAGACTGGCCACATTCAATCGATGTAAGTACTTGATCGGAGTCTCATCAGACCACTTTATCATGGCGCAGTATTTTGTTGCAACCGATACCCCGGAGTAGCAATATTGCGTCTTAAATTCATTGTGAGCGATTCTTCTGACCGGCTCGACAATTGGGTCAGGCTATTCTTGCCGCATTTACATCCGACCCAATGGATCCATACCAAATTTTTCTGGTGTTTGCACCAGCTTGAGTGCTGACCGGACGAAGTTCGGACGCTACTGCCATGATTGTTCCTAATCTGTTACCAGGTTCTGTGACCTACATTGTTCCTGTAAGAAACGTTCCATCATGGGCACAAACATGGTCCGCATCTGATCGGGGACCTCGGGCATTCATGCGAAAAAAGTCATTCCTGGAGGATTGATTACCCTCCAAAGCATCCTGAGCGACCAAATAGCTATCTTCGAATTCAATTCGACCAGTTTCCGGTTTTCTTCTGCGAATCTGTACTTAAACCTTGAGGCGGATCAGCCCGGTTCCTTTCGGGCCTAGCTTTACGCAGGCAATTCGACAGACGGGTCAGTAGAATCCGCTTCAGACGGTACAGATTCGTAAGCCGAAATGTCGTCCTGTGCGATGTTGGCCATGCAATGTTCGATCAGCTGCGATCGGTGTGAAGTATCGACCAACGTTAGTGAGGTCGGGTGATTCGCACCGACCAATGGTTCCAGCTGGTCATGTAACGTTATCAAGGCGTCCTTGATCACTTCGTTCTCCAAATCAAAGAGTTTATTCAGATCGCAAGCATCGGGAGTAATGCTGACCTACCGAACAGGTCTCTGATCAGGTCGAGATGAGTGCCAGAGGTGATCCGTTTGGTTGATCGACCTTCCAATTTCCCCCGAGATTCTCGGGTTGATAAATTTTCATGACCTGGTTGGTCTTTAAAAAATTACTTACCTCTCGTAAGTAAAATGCTCGTTCAAGATCCTTATCGGTGATCATCCCAATATTTTACTCCCTCCGTCCCAAAGTTATTGTCCTATTCAAAGTTTTTTAGCGTCCCATTTTTATTGTCTTATTTTTATTTATGAAGTGCTACAGTCGATCGCAATGAATTCTCTCCTTTACAGATGCTCGTGAAGGTAGAAATCTCATAATATACATAGTACTACTCATGAAGGTAGACATGGCATCGTTTAGAGAGTACAGTACTTGATCGCAGGCCTTTTCAGATCAATGTGCTGGACCGGACCCCGGTTGATGTTATGCATGGAGATGAAGAGCGCACAGTACCTCGAATGTTGGCATGCCTTATAGCAGCTGTTAATATATACTCGTACACCGCTCGCCGTTGTCTTTCAGTCAAATTCTTCTTCTTCACAAGGATTATAGCATCATGGGTACCCCAACTTTAACCACTTCGCATTCACCCAAAAAGACCCAGCAAAGAAAAGCATGTATCAGTGCAGAGCTGGGTTCCCCCATCACGAGCACCTTCATCAGCAGAGGCTGGAGCGAAGTTTATATAACTACCGGTGCTTCGTCAAATGACTCCAAAATTAGAAGGTAGTTTTGGTACTGCAACTTAGGCTAGCGTAAAGCTTAAAACCCCAATTTATCATCAAATAAAAGACCTTAAACCTATATTTTGATGTAATTTATAACAAAAAACAGTATTTTTGACCTTAATCTCAGTGTTTAAACAACAATCAGACAATAA
>MIQA02024050.1:0-14709 GCA_001887855.2 Sclerospora graminicola
TCATGACGAGGCTGCTTTCTGGGTGGACGCATTGTTGTGGCGCCAGGCCGGTGGCGTTGTAACACAAAAGTCTCCCGATGTAAGTAAGCAGAAAGTTGACAACGTGTCCAGTGTGCCTACCGATCAGCACGATAGAACAGCAGCTTCTGCCACCACTAGCTTTACGACGACCAGTAAGCCACATGCAGACTTGTCGACAGATAATACGGATGAATTGGGCACACTGGCGCTCCGTGTGCACCTGCGCGTTGTTTCATAGACAGAAAAGTCATCGCGCGGACTCGATTGTTGAAAAGAGAGATAGTCTGGTCAAGGTGACTGTCCGCCCCGTTACTGACCGAAATGCTCAATTTGTTTAAGATTCGAGAGTGTAATGCTAGTTGCGCCATCTAAATATATATTATATGAGCAAAGTTACCAGTATTCCAAGTACGAATTACATAGATACAAGAGAAATTGCAATCTATTCATGTGTTCTACTCTAACTTTTGTTTCACGGACAATTATTAATAATTACAAGCCCAATTCGTGAAGGTAACTGGCTGGAGAAGGCTCTCGACCGAGTATATCGACGAGCAGCTCATTTGGATCCTTCGCACCGCCATGTACCATTAACTTTTGAAACAACGTGTTGCCAGCTTCAGAGCTTAAGGGGCCCTGAGGGTCAACAAAGATTGTACGCCAGATATCAGCAGCAAACACACGAGCGTAAAGATAGCTGTAGTAGCCAGCGCCATAGCCGATCAAGTGTCCAAAGCGCGTATGCCAGTAAGTTCCATCTACAGGTGGCATCAATGTGCTGGATCTCTGCAGCCTCACGCAGCATTTGCGTGCTTGTAGGAGGGGTACAAGGCAGCGGCTGCTCTTTGAAAAGCTGCAGATCCAGCATCGAGTACAGACACTGCGTTTGAGTATCCATCGCAGCAAACATTGACTTGGAGGAACGCAAGCCTAGCATCATGCTTGCCGGTAACGATGCGTTTGTCCGATAATGAGTCGCAAACTCCCCGACCACACGATAATCCCATGCAAAGTACTCAAACAGGTGGGATGGAGTCTCGACAAAGTCCAAAGCCGCACGTGTCCCAGAGAGATGCTGAAACTCTGTACGCGAAAGCAACGAATGCATGGCGTGACCAAATTCATGGAAAAGTGTCTCCACTTCAGCGTGGGACAGCAAAGATGGACTGTCAGGCGCAGGTTTATTGAAATTGCATGCAAGCGCCACGATGGGTTTCTGATACGTTGTGTCAGTCAACCGCTTGCCACAGCGGATCGTAAAGTGAGCGGCGTGGTTATACTTGTTTGGTCGCGGATATAAGTCGAAGTAAATGTAGCCTAGTATGTCCTTATTTTGAATTAGTGCCAACTTCACCACATCTTCGTGCCAAAGTTCACTTGAGTTAAGTATCGGTACCTGCTTCAACTCGAGACTAAAAAGAGCTGAGCACAATAACTGCAGCCCCTTAAGACAATTTTCGATCGGAAAGTAGGCAGAAATGACGCGCGAATCGATCTGGTGCTTCTGTGCCTTGAGCATCCCCATGTAATAGGGCAAGTCCCACATGTAGACGCGATCAACTGAACGGCCTTCGTGTTTGCGCTTGGCATCCAACAACAGTTGCAGCTCCATCTTTGCCTAGAAAGTAGCATTGACATGGATTTTAGACGATAAATATATGACAGCAGACAAGAGCAATTTCCAAACCTTTGCCATGAGCTTTTTGGCAATCTCTTGAATGAAAGTCTCTACCGCTTCGGGGGATCCAATCATGCGATCGCTGGAAAATAATCATTCCACATGCCGGGGGTTACAACAAATTCAACCAAAAGTTTCTTTACCGTTTGTACCTTGTAGCGAAGTGGGCATATGTTGGAAATCCTAAAAGCTGAGCTAATTCATGTCGTTTTGCTCGTAACTTATCCAAAACCAATAGATTGTCCTTTGCGCATGAATTGGCAGCTATATACATCCTCCGTCGGACGTCAGAGTCGCCCACCCACTTTAAAACTGCGTTCATAATGTGCATATCCGTAGGGATCCACAATGTGTCGTTGTTCATCCACTTTCGTTCGCATTCAGCCACGATGCTATGTGGTAAGCCTCGTATAAGCCTAGTTGGAACTTCCACATAGTCTCTCGCGTTGTGCATTGTGGCCTGAAATTCAATACTCAGTTGCGTTATATCGTTCTGCAATGAGATCACTCGCTGTCGATCTGCGCTGGGCAGATGGATACCATCGCGCTCGAACTCGTTGCGTAGCAACACCCCCATCCTTCGTTGCTCTGCTGTAAAACTCTTCATCATGACTTGATCCTCCGTCACACCTTTTAATGACTGATACAAATCCACATCAGCATTCAAGTTTTGTATAAAATCTGAGAGCTCTGTGAAACAATCACTCGCTGCTCGTCGAAAGTGCCTGAACCATCAACCGTTTAATAGTCACATGACGAAATCAAACCAAGCAGAAAACGTACTCGTTTGGATGTACATTACGACAGAGCTCTGCTGCATCAATGACTGAGCAAATGGCATTCGAGATATCGTCCAAAATGCGCAGAGTCGCAAGTCCTGGCGGAGATGCTGCTAACTGCGAGAACAAAGAGGACATGGCTTAAATTTAAAAAGTTACTAAGCACTTGCACTTGTTGTACCTCCTGTCGCAGCTGGTGGCATTGAAGTTTAACGTTCTGCGTCAGTCTCGGGAAGTCTGACGGAGTGTGCAAATTTGGCAATTGGAATAGTCCCGGCTTGACATCTGTCCCGGCTTGACATCTGTTGACATCTGAAATTGAACTAATTCTTGCAATTGCAGGGACGCATTTCATTCGACGTAGCCAGCCTTCAGTAACAAGGAAATGCGGGTGGCGAGCCTGCGAACACCTCCAACGAAGTGGTAGCATTCTTCGAACACGATCAGAAAACGATTAGATACTAATCAAAATTAAAGAACATGCAAATTTAGGGCCATAATCTAGTACCGTAAAAGTCGGATCAAGTGGGACAGTTTTTTCCATCCAAATCATGGGGTTGTGATACCCATGACTTCCGTCCTGTACGTACTTGCGTACAGATCTACTTTTTGATGTGTCGGTGGGGTGTCAACTCGTGTCCCATTTGATCCGCATGTCCACTTGATCCGACTTTTACGGTATATTTGAAGTTTAATTACGCACTTGTCGTAGTTAATGCTGCTAGGACACACTCAAGTTTTTTAATAACAAATACTGCGTCGGCTTCATAGACGTAGATTCCAGTGGAGCTGGCTACGAGTAGCTCAGGCACACCATCCTGATTAACGTCCCGCCACAGGAGACTGTAGATAGCACCAAAAGTTTCCAAGTCCCAATGGGTTTTAGCCAAACGCTGCCATTTCCATCGTGCGAGGGAAGACTCTGGTGCTGGAGGGACACCTTCATCTATCACTGGGATCGTCTCCAAGTCATCCCAAATGTTCCGCGTACTTCCAGTCGACATGGGCGATCCATTACCGCTAGCAGCTATTGACTCCGTAAGAGGATCAAGCAAGCTATTTGTCAATTCATCTATAATAGATGATTTGTGTTTGCCTTCATCTTCACTTCTTTCTTTGTATGCCAGCATGACTTGGCGATCGGTTCCCAATAGCAATTCAACTTCTCCATCCTATCAAGCACATTCAGGATCAGTATCAGCAGGCTCGGCGGTACACTTACCTTAAAATCTTACCAGGTCAATGTCAGCAATAACGCCCGTAAAGATGGAGTCAAATTTATCCGAATCTACCAGAACTTCGCCATTTCCAATGTGGTTGAAAGGTCCAAACAAATCCTCATAAACGAGCGCTTGGCCGATTGCGCACGTCACTAACAGGTTACAGCGCCAATTCGAAGTAGCATCTTCTGAAATAGCAGCCCGTTTCAGATACAGCGCAACAGAAGTCACGAAGCCATTCAATTGCAAATCTTTGGTCGTGAACGGGCCACTGAGGATTCCTTCATGAGTTTGTCCCTGAAACACGCGCAGCAGTCTACCGTCAAACAAGTTATAGCAAGTATAAGGTGTGAGAAATTACTCGTACAGATCACTGGTTTTGACCAAGATATTACCCATCAGCACACCCAAATGCAATCCAGCCTTGGTCTTTTTCCGGTGACATGACTATATCCACTGCCACAACCGTGTGAGCAAAGGTCGCAAACTCGGGAAAGAAAGCAGCAAATTCGTCATTGTTCAAGCGAGTACAAGCAGCACAAGAGGCAATCGAAAGGTCCTCTTTTTCGTTCACGATGTATCCAATCGCCAGCATAGAGTCTGTACAGCACACGATAACACCGTAAAAGACTTTTCCTTTCGTTCCCAAAGCCTGCATGTAGAACATGCACGTAGGAGCTGCTTGAAGTTCAAATTTTGCACAACTTGATACTTCGAAAACTTCTGCATTGTCGAGATACTCGTGCCGAGGAGCAAAAACCTGCAGGTAATGGGCCTCTCCAACCGCATACGCAACTGCTACACGTGATTGATGTTTTCTAGGAAGCTCAATGGCAGCACTAGCCACTACATTTGGTTCTTCACTTTGAGGTTCATTAATCTTTAACTGTTGCAGTCTGTAACCGGCTCCTCCATAGGATAGCAAAGACACAGATCGGTCCGTCGTAACTAACGCGTAACTTTTCGAAGAACACGATTCTAAAGTGAGTAGCATAGTGACGACAGAAGTGCATAATTAATCTATGATTAAACCTGGAAGAAGAAACGGAGCTGAGGGTGTGCAGGAACGGAGCACCGCTCGGATAAGCAAAGAAGCGCTTCTGGTGGAAGATCATGTGGTATTTTACTGTTGGGGACACTAGTTCATGTGGTAATACACCATGTTATCACAGGTTGGGCACCGTTGCTGTCACACCTCCCAATGAGAACTCCCCTAAATGGCACAAATCCTGTATCTGAACCCCAAAAATCTTGACCAATTATCACACAGTATTTTTGTATGGAGGAGCGAATTCCCTCTATAAGTGGTCATCATTCAACAATTTTTTCGACTTTCAATTAGGTACGAGCTGGGCCGGCTGGAAGTTCCGGTCGGGAGTCCAACGAAAATGCTCACGTCAATTCTACGCGTTTAGACCTGAAATTTGGCACAGCGTTATCTTGTTCTTGAGGCTGAGAATGAGCTCTAGTGTAATTTTCATCTCGGTCAATGTGAATTGGGCCTATCAGTTATGTGAAGAACACTTGTAGATTGACCTCATTCAGTTAAAAGGCCTTAATATGGAAAGAGGCCTCTGCCATTCGAAAGACCGCAATCTGTTCTCACTTCACTTTTTTTCGCGAAAAAAAAAACTTCTTCCAGCCGTGAGCAATCGCCAATCACTCCGAGCGTCGAGACCACAACACTGTTTGCCTCGTCTCCCCATACTACTTGTATCGACCATGGCGTATTGGTGGGCTTCAACCTCAAGGATGGGAGGCTTCGGAATCCGCGGCTGGCGCGTGTCGGGAACCGATGGCGGTGTGAGGTGACCTATTATCCCAGGCAGCGATCAAAGGGTGAGCGGAGAACCAATACCTACTATCCTTCAGAAAATGAGGTCGCTCTTGGTATGGAAGCGTTCCTTGAATCGTCTTACGGCGGAAGGTGCGGCGCCTGTCAGTCCAGCTGAGGCTGATAGAGCGGCTCTAGCGTTACGGCGAGCAGCTGAGCTCCAGCGTCGCTCTGTAAGAAGAATGCAAACTCTGGCCGCTGATGTAGTTTATAAATATTGGGCAGAACACGAAGAGACGCAGATTCAATGCTCATCGATAGAGCCTATCGCGCCAACGGAGGTGGCAGGAAGTGTTATTCAAAGAAATGCTCTGGATCAGCACAGCAAGGTGTCTGTGACACTGCTTCTTGCGTGGTACAACACGTTCCTGAAGCACGCTGGCTTCTTTGAGGATGGCCGAGGTAGATGGCAGAAAACCGCTATTACCGCCTTATTCCCTGGCATGATTAACGCTATAAAGATTTTTGTTAAAACTAGCAAAGACGTTACCGTTGAGCTGGCCAGACGACACATAACTTAGCGAATGCAGCAATCACTCCTCGAAGAGGAGGAGGAATCAAGAGTTCACATCACTGAACTACTGAAGAAGCGAGGCATTGATGTTACCAAGGGCATTTCGACGTCTACGACTCATAGCTGGATGGTTGTAAATATGCAGACGTCAAACAATGCTACTATACGGACGGGCATAACCGACCGGATGTTGTCCAGTATAGAGACAGGTATTTAGAACAACGCAAGGAGCTCGCTTTGCGGCAACCAGTGTGGATCACCAGAGAGAATGGCCAGGGACAGGTTCACGTCGACCAGATAGAGTCATCATTGTACGATGGGGTGCGGAAACATTGCGGCCCCTTGGGAGGAGAGCTGCACAAGGAATTTAATCGGTATGCTCAAATCGCCAAAGCGAACTGCAAATACCAGCACGATCCAGCCGTCTGCAAAGTGCGACCTCGCTCTCTATCACATAGGACAGGACGAGTCTTGTTATAAAAGCTCCAGCTTTCCCAAGAAGGAGTAGCAGGTGGACGAAGAGATTAAGAAGCACAAGAAGGGAGATGGCTCTGGTGTTATGGTCTCAGCATTTGTGGATGAGGAGCGAGGTTTCGGCTTTCCTCTCACTCCTGCTGAGGTGGCAATGATTAATGCTCATCGTTCTCGAGTCAACAAACCTCCAATTAAAGAAGAAGAAGCTCACCCAACTTCATCACCGGGTCTCGTATTCTTTAAGTACGGGTCCGGGGCTGGACGCGAAGGATTTTGGAACTGCGACTGTCTTATCAAGCAGCTGGAAGAGCTCATGGACTGATTTGAAATCATCGAACCGAACCGACAGCTTCTCGTGGAGATCGATTGGAGCTCAGGCCATACCAAAATGGATGAAGATGGTCTGAATGCCAATAGAATGAATGCGTCTTGGGGTGGCAAGCAGCCTTTAATGAGATCCACCACTGTGACGGCAGATTGTCTTAGTGAGGGAGCTATTCTGCGCCCGGGACAACTGCAGTCCCTAATTTTCCTAGAGCACAAACGACCGCGCTTTGACCAGACCACTCAACCACACGACTGCAATGCATCGGAGGTTCTCCTCGCTGCCTCTAGCAAAAAGAGACGTCGCACCTCTACCACGAAAAAAAAACAAGAAGAAGAAGAAGGGAGAAGCTGTCGCTACTACTCCTGTGTCAAAGAAGAAGAACCAGAAGACGACAATCCATAATGAGCGAGAGAAAGACGCGAGCAGCGGACAGTCAAGCCGTACTCTAGAAGAAGAAGGCAAAGAGGCACATCAAGAAGGAGAGATGATGGAGCAGGCTTCCAAACCTATAACCGTCACACCAGGACCACCAGAGCAGCACCAAGAAGAAGAAGTAGAAGAAGAGATTATCGAAGGGTATGTTGGCAAGCCGAAAGGCCTGAAGCAGGTCTTGTATGAGCGCGGTCTGTATCAGAAAAGCCTGAACCTGGATAAAATGCGCCAAAAGCTAGCGAAATGTCCTGACTTTGCAGGAGAGATGAGCGTGGTTAAGGGTCTGGTGCACAAGCGGGGCCATATTCTATTGCTCTCACCCAAGTGCCATCCAGAGGTTGCAGGTGTGGGAGTGGAGTACTGCTGGGGCAAGTCAAAGCTGACATTCAGGCGAAAAACAAACGACTTTCAGGCGAAAAATCTGCATCGCAATGTCCTTCAGTCCTTAGGCTCAGAAGAGCACCTTCCTATCTTTCGAGTCCGTCGTTATGCTCGAAAGACACGAGACTATTTGCGTGTCTACGAGGACATGAAGAAGGCGAGAGAGGTTGTTGCTGCTGCTACACCATCGTCGTCGTCACCGGTACTGTTGACTGAGCATGAAGCCCTTGCCGCAGCGAAAGAGCTAGCTGTCTCCAACAAGTCCAAGGATACAGGAGGCGGATCAACCACAGCTGCAGCAGCATCATTGTTGGCAAGTGATGACGGATATGCGATCATCGAAAAGATGTTAGCCTCCAAGAAGGCTCATCGCAATATCGTCGACATTGACTCCAGAACCATCAATGCGTTATAGTTCGTCGGTGATCTCTGCTACACGATGATGACGTGATAACGTAACCCATAAAAACCATAAGTTTTATTATGGAATATAGTACACATTACAGGAGCTTATTTCAAATATAACTAAAATGGCAAGTATGTGCTGCGAACAGAATTTTGGGGGTTTTCGCCTGCCCAGCTTGTACTAGTATAGGGGTCCCCGTGGTTTCACGGTGGCTGTGTGTGTACTCAAACCGAATTCCTGTATGATGACTTTGACGTCCACTTAAACAAACAACAGTATAAGAGCCCAAGAAGAAGAGAACAAAGAGAAAAGAGTGCCCCCTCTACTCTCCCCCAGTGAAAAGATTATGAAGAGAACAAAGAGAAAGGAGTCTTGGTGGGACTTAATCAGCATTGTATGTTTCTATTGAAAGCGAATGGTCGTTTGGGACGGCGGGTGCTGTTAGGAGTGACACCCCCCCAGTGAAAAAGAGGGTATGTAATCACTTTCCTGCGCTCTCATTGGGCAGCGAGGGCTGTTTTAGCTCAGAGGGACACCTTGGGAACTGGAGGGGCGCTACGTTTTTAATTGTATAGATAGTGACCGTCCTCCAAGTACTTATTTAGAGAATTCTTACCTATATTACTGTAGCTGATATGCTTGTAAGTAGGATCCGACAAAGATGACAAACAGAGCTACCCGAGGTAGCATCCGCACATTCAGAACCGAGTTTATGAAAATGCACTGGAAAAAATCATTGGAAATAATACTTGAAGTAGCAGATAAGGATAAATACTTACAACAACAACAGCTACATCCTAAACCACCTCTATTACTGATAAACTTTTATTTTCCGAAATTTACAGGGCGAATCTCTCCTTTTATCGCAGCTGCACACGACGGTGGTCGTGTGTTTTCTGTTAATCGGTGTTTGTTCTCTCCTGAAGTCAGGTATGATTATTTTGACTTTCACACGACGGGCAGCGACCTGATCAGAAACCTGTTTGACCTTATCAAGGAGGTCGACATTACTCCCTCTACCTGTGATCTG
The DNA here is from genome assembly GCA_001887855.2 of Sclerospora graminicola. NCBI lineage: Eukaryota > Oomycota > Peronosporomycetes > Peronosporales > Peronosporaceae > Sclerospora > Sclerospora graminicola. The sequence continues at coordinate 9,098 of MIQA02024050.1, forward strand.
AACAAGCTTTCTGATTTTGATAACGAAGTGATGGAGGAGGCCATGGTAACGTTACATGGCCACCTGGTACTGTTGGTCGGCGCGAACCACCCTGACCCAATAACGTTGGTCGATACTTTGCACCGATCGCAGCTGATCGAACATCACATGGCCAACGTCGCACAGGACGACGATTCGGTGTACGGGTCGGCGCCGTTTGTAGCGGATTCTTCTAACTCCGTCGGAATAAACCGCATGACGTTAGGTCTGATAAGAACCGGGCTGATGGGCCCCAAGATTGAAGTACAGAGTCGTAAAAGAAAACCGGAAGCCGGTTGAGTTGGGTCGGAAGACAGCTATGTGGTACTGTGGAGGGTAATCAAGCCTCTAGGAATGACTTCGCAGGTATGCTCGGGGTCCCCGATCAGATGCGGACCATGTTTGCATCCATAATGGAACGTTTCTTACACGAACAACGTGGGACGGTCATGGCAGCAGCGACCAAATTACGACTGGTCAGCACATAAGCTGGCTCCAACACCTGCAGATGTTGATATGGAATCGGTTCGATCGGACGGAAATGCCCAACCAAATCGCCAAGCCGATCAGAAGAATTATCAGGGGCGACCCGATAGGTCGCCACCGATCAGTGATATCGATATGAAATCGATTGATCGAACAAGTCAGCATTTTGATCCGGATGATCTTAAACTTGGGATGCATCGTAGAGAGAATATCTCGTAGAGAGAATATCACCTCGGCCAAAGCTTTTGATTTCGATTCTTGAACGTTCCCCGAGTCCGAATATGGGTGATCACCGAATTAAAGGATTTCACTGATAGAGATATGGATGATTACCAGACGAGAGCCTGGTTCAGCCAAATGAAGTCTGCTTTCCTACGGGACAAACACCAGAAAGAGCAAGACGTTTGGTGTTCGCCGACCTGATAAAAAGTTCGGCCAAGAAGTGGCTTAATCAATTAAGGCGGGAGATCCGATTGAAGTGGCTAGGTGCAATATTGCTACTCGGGGGTATCGGTCCTACCATATGAAGAAAGGTCCAACAAAACCCCGATCGAGTTCTTACACCGTATAATCGTGGCCGGGCTTAGGGCAAAAATGCTCATCAAGGACCCCAAGTATGTGCGTATGGCTCGCTAACACGTCGAACATTTCATTGGTTGGACAATCGTGACGTGGCCAACCAGTTGACGCTTTTATTATTTAAAACGGCCGAAAGAACTGGCGCAGACGCTGCGGTCGAGTCGGATAGTGCCCTGTCCGAGGAAGAGAGTGGCCGATCGAGTCTATGTTCTGACGAAGGGCTATACCGTCATATCTTCACGGCCGCAACCATGCCCCGATCTTGACCAATGTCCGCAGGTGCTGATGTTGGAAAAGAAAGTGGAAACCATCCCGACCTGGACCGAACTCGCCAGAAATGTGTTCACTGCGCTCGACCAAGCATAACGATCGTGATTGCTGGAATGGGATGCCGTGTGGAAAGTGCGATCGAAAGGATCATCTTTGGTCATTGATTTTTCGTGTGTATGGCTATGTGGGAAGATTCATGAGGTGGGTACATGCCCGTACGATTCAAACAGATTCGGAAGTGGTACGTGCCAACCAAGCGCTTCCACCTGACGTCGAAAAGATGCTGAACTAGATCGCTCGCCATGCTGGAATTTTGTTTGGCTTTCCTCTTTAAGCTAATTTAGGGGAAATGGACAAACATTGTGAAACACGAAATCGCTTAAACATACTGAAACGGAAGAAGCATATTTAAAGCACAATAATGCCTCTATGTATATATGGTTCTGTCCCACCTGATCTCCTTCGTCTCGGAGGAAAACATCTTTCCTGAAGGGGCACTGGTGGAGGGAATATACAAGATCCCTCTGGCCATCATGGCTGGCGATTAGTGTAAGTTTTACTACCATATGAGGAAAGGTCCGACGAAACCCCGATCGAGCTTTTACACCGTTTGATCGTAGCCGGTTTTAGGGCAAAAATGCCCATCAAGGACCCCAAGTATGTGCATATGGATTGCCAACACGTCGAACATTTTATAGATACTTTGGACAACCGTGACCTGGCCGACCAGTTGACGCTTTTTCGATTAAAAACGGCCAAAGAACTGGAGCAGACGCTACGGGCGTTGCACCGTGTCAAGCGTCGGGAGTCGAAGGTTGCAATGGGGTCAAACAAATACAGATCGAAGCCCCTCCTCGACCAGTTCAAGGCACCTGCGGCCCAACCGGCGAGAGCGGTCAGGATAATTGCGGTCGAGTCTGAGTTCTGACGAAGGGCAATACAGACATATCCCCACGGCCAAAACCGTTCCCGATCGAGATCAATGTCCTCAGGTGCTAATTGCCGAGAAGGAAGAGGTAACCATCCCGACCTGGACCGACCCCGCCGGAAATGTGTTCACTGTGGCTCTACAAAGCATAACGATCGTGATTGCCGGAAGAGAATGACGTGTGGAAAGTGCGATCGGAAGGATCACCCTTCTGGCCATTGCTGTGTATGGCTTTGTGGGAAGATCCATGAGTCGGGTGCATGCCCGTACGAGATAATTGCACGAGTACTTGTGCAAATATGTTGTCAACCCATGGAACTTACGAAGTTCCTTGACATTATTTGGCGTATCAATTCCACGATCACTCTGATCTTCGGATCAGGGCGCACCCCGTTCTTGCCCACAAAATATCCGAGAACGGGTATCTCAGGTGCACCGAAGATGCACTTCCTTCAAGTTGGAATAGAGCTTATGTTTACGCATAAGCTCTAACACCCGTCGTAGATGTTCTTTATGAACATCTACATCGCCTTTTTTGTATTCAACCTTGCTGTGGATCAAAAAATCGTCGAAGTAGCTCGGTGCAAATTCACGCACCGGGTGTAATAGATGCGTAACGCATCTGTTGAATGTCGCAGGGGCATTTCGAAGCCCCTGTGACATCAACAAGCCACTACCAAAGCATACCGCTTGGGGTGCTTACCGCCGTGAGAGGGATATCTTTCTCACGCATCAGGATTTGATAAAATCCATCCCTCAAGTCGAGAGCACTGAAGACGATGCTCCCGCTCATGCCATCGATGATGACATCCTTCCGCGGTATTGGTGTTTGCGCCGGTACGTGGACGCGTTCGCTTGTTAAAAGCATGAACGATTCTCTACCCACCAGTGGATTTCTTGGCACAAAAGGTGCGGTGCCCCATTACAGATATCAAACGCAGCGAGTAATTCCGTCGGGTCATACACTTGAGCACACAGTGCTGAGTTTCTACATGTCGTAGAGCCTCACGGGTCGGGATCATCCTGACAAATCTAGAAAACGTTACTGCAATTTATCCGCATCGTCCATGTTCTTCCGCAACCGTTTCCGTCTCGTGTAATAACGAACCTGGAAGAATAGGTCGATAAAGTACAGACGTCTATCATCTTTACTGGAATCGACGTTCCCGGATGTCCTCGCAGTCATCCAGGGCGTTGATGTCAAACAACGGGTATTGGCAGTCACGTTTGTGGTGACTGCCACTGTCGGGATTCGTAGTCCACGCTGGGGCCCAATACCCGACCTTGTACGGAACACGCTGTTCCGTACGATAAGACGATCCAGAAGTGGCGTAAGCCACTTCTTTCCGATGTTTCTTGGCAGGTGGAGCACCGCCTGTCCTATCATCTCGCGTCGGGTCAACATTACCAGGACCCGGCGAACGACTCGGACCAGGGGAAGAAGCGATTTGATTCCTCTTCCATCGCTTGTAAGAGTCGTCGCTGTCATAATCGACAGCGGTCGACTCCGCTCCAGCATCGCTCTAAGACGATGCATTTCCAGCGAGTTTACACTCGCCAGACGTCTTGTGGAGGATAGTGTCTTCCTCGTCCTCCGCTTCGGAGTCGGAACTGTCTCCGAGCATCGAAGATGTCTTCTTCGCCACCCGTCATTCGGCAGGTGTCAATGTGCGGGATGTTGTCTCAGCAACACCCTCACGCTCCCGTTTGGATGCTACCGTAGCAGCATCGGCGAGCAGAGACGACGAGTCTCTTGGTCTGTCTTCTCTTGACGCCACCTTAATTTCGGCACCCCAGCATGTGATGCTGAGGCGGAGGCTTCGTTCGTGGAGTTACCAGCGCTCTTAAGAGCGCCGCCGCGTGTCTCGACCATAGTCTTCTTGGTCGTAATAAATGTTTGGTTTGTAAACATTTAAATGTTAGACCAACAGGTGCCACCATTGGTTGGCCAATATTGAAACTTATTATTGTCCAACCATCTTAAGTGGAGTGGGGGTGATTTAATGGGGTACCATTACATAAGTGATATTTAGATTGAAATATCACAGTTCATTTTTAGTCTTGCGATCCTAAATATGAATATTGTATGATATAATCCACAAGGAAATCCGATTCGGAGTAAATACCGAATCCAAGAGGGAATCTAATAGTAAAAGTACTATTAAAATCTGTTTTATACTACATGTTTGTATGATTAGTTTAGGATTAATTATAGTAATTAGCTCTAAACCACTCATAATATATTCACTCTTAAATCTACCGTACGCGTCTAGTTATATATTAACATATATAATTAAGGGACTATTAACTAACTAAATAGTCCATACTAATGTTTAATCCATCTTAAACATTTGAGGAACAAATTACATTTGTTTCTACCAATTGCACACTTCCTCACTTGCAATTTATACAGTGTAAGCCTGTAACAGCTAGCCTGTTACAGTCTCTGTGAATTGCACGATCCACATTTGATTGCGGTTTTTGAGACCTTGCTTTTCAACGGGACATCACGTCGGACGTGATCCACTTCAGGTCCAGAGCTTAGAATGTCAGCCTTTGCAAGTATTGACTTGAAACGGGTTGTTAATGATTTAAATCAAAAACTGCAATTATTGTGAAACATTGAGGGAATTAGAAATATCCTGAGTGTTTAGACGTGGTAGAAAAGACGGATATGTGAAGTGATTGTCTCTAGTAGCGCATGGAGCTCCTACAGCAAAATATTGTGATCTTATGGCTACGTTAGGAGCTTTTAGAGCCAATACCACCGAGATTTGATAGCTACACTAAATGGTGAAAATATCCAATCTTCACAAGATCTACATGTGCAGAAAGAACTGCGCAGGAAGACGCTTTCAGGGACATTATATTGAAAATACGACAACAAAGCAGAAGCAACAAGAACGAATTATTTCTCTTGAGAGTGCGCTATCTATGGCGTCAACCAAGAACGAGTATTGAAGCAACAGAATCTCCGCTTTTGACAAGTAGAGATTATTCTCCAAGACGGTAGCAGTAGGCTCTCGGCTTTTCGTAACTTGCTTGACTAAGAATCGACAGAAGTATTATCATTAAAGTCAAACCTACAATAATTGTTTCCCTGACTTTCTTGTTGAAAGTTTGATGGAATCTTGTTGGGCTCATCAAGTTCTTTGTCGCACATAAGCACATAAACGGTCTAAGCGGGGATCAAATTTCCGATTGATGAAGCTTGAAGCAATGTTTGTAAGGAAGGAAAGCTCCCGGTATCTATTGACTTAAAGGCATTTGTCCGTCAGGATGCGTTGACCCAATTGAATGATGTCCGCTCCATATAGAACGATCAAGTCGA
>MIQA02024051.1:0-10166 GCA_001887855.2 Sclerospora graminicola
GAATATACGCCTTACGGGGAAAAGCGACCGGTTGGATTTCGATGAAGCTCTGCTGCCGGAGGACAGTTGGGACAAGCCGTTAGACCCGGATGAGTACGAGGTAGAAGAAATTTTGGACGTCCGGAACGGACGGAAAACCCGGTTTGGGCGGATCCACAGGGAGTTTCTCGTGCAGTGAAAAAATTGCGAGGAGCAGTCGTGGGTGGACGAGCTAGACTTAAATTGCGGAGCTTTAATGAGAGAGTTCGATCGCCGGCGGACGAGCCGGAATCGCTTCGGGGTCATGCAAACCCACGAAGAAGGTGGGACAGAGAACTAGTCCGCCCGGCCCCAGGGCAACAGGCACGGCCGGACCAGCTAACACCACTCAGCCGAGTAATCAATGGATGGAGCTAGTCGGTCTGATCGGCTTTTTTCGAAGTTATCTTCGAATCAGTATGGTGCCAGATGGAGTGGTTTTCGGAGTTGTCTTCGATTCAGTATGGTGCCGGATGGAATGGTTTTCCGGAGTTGTCTTCGATTCAGTATGGTGCCGGATGGGAAAAGTCAGACGAGGAAGATGAGCAAGCGGTTACTTACGTAAGAAAAAAATGGAAAGAAAAGTGTATTAACGAGGTTAACAGCCAGTAACGAATGAAGAAGACGATGTATGCAAGGCTAGCCTCGTGGGTCACTCTTGGCGAAGCTCAGCAAAACTTGTTCCGGAGTCGGGGCACGCGGAGGCCAGGGTGACTATCGGGATCCTGCCGAAACTGGTTGCGCCACGGATCTTGTTGGTCGAGTGCATCGAGCGAAGCTTGGAGGGTGGCAACCTGACACTTACCCAACCCCGGATACCAGCTGCGAACCCTCCAATCGTTTGGAGAGCTTGATATAGCTGTCGTAGCGCGTCGTCAACTCACGCGCGGTCTGAAAAGACTCGATCATCAAGACGCGGAGGTTCATGACGTTTTGTTCTAAGAGCATACACGGAGTGAGTGAGTGGGGAGGCGAACCGGAACAGGCGGAAGGTACTTACTTTGGAGTTTCAAGGCAGCTACGGCCTTCTGGTTTAGGACACGCTGTGAGTCCGACTGTTTTCGGAGGCGATCTCTCGCTTGGAGAAGGTCGGCGTTCTCACTTTCCAGTCGGCCAATTCGGTCGCGAGATTGAAAGGTAGCCAGAACTTCCCGGACCCGGGATTCATCTGCTTGCTGGCTAGCCAGCCGGGCGGTCGCAGCCAACTCGGTGTTTGCTTGCTCTAGGCTGGCTACGTGAGCGGTCAGCGCAGCGACTTGAGCTTGCAGAGCAGCCAGGTCGGGTTGCCCGGGGCGATGCTCTGGGCCGGCCGGATGGGCATCCGGTCCTACGGCCGATGGCTGAGTATTGGCCGGGGAGTGGCCCGGCACAGGAGCAATGGGGACGTTGTCACGTTCAGACATAGAGGCGTCGAAAATCAAAGTGTGGGGAATGTGATGAGCGCGTGCCTCAACCGTTGTGCGGCTGCGACAAGGCTCAGGGGCGGCTGTGGTGAAGTGCTCCAGAAGTTAACGGACTAATGATGATGGATGCCCGCATCGGATTGGCTGAAATGCCACCCTAAGCCGGATGCCCAGACCGGCCAGTAATAAGATGCAATTTGGGACTGCCAGGCACACCTGTAGGCGGTCGGGCGGTGCCTGGCTGGGAACCAAGTCGGCGGACCTGACAAGGGGCGGGGATAGCCGGATAAGCGGGCTGAGCAGACGGAAGGACTATGGAGGTTTGACGGCCAAGATGGCGGACTGTTCGTGAGGATGGAATGAAGGGAGCCTGAAAGAAGAGGATTGTTCTAGTGGAAGGAGTAAGCACCGGGATCGTAGGAAAGGCTGCCAAGGGATTGCTAGCGTCAGTGGCCGGGAGGTGTGGATGGGTGGCTGTCCGGCCGAGCCGGCCGGGTACAATGTACCATTCGGACTGGTACCATAGGGGTTCGGTGTACCGGCCGGGTTGGTACCATTTGGGGTTGGTGTACCGGCCGTACCGGTACACAAAGTCGGAGTTAGCCGGGTTGCGTTGGGTAAGGTACATGACTGGTCAGCCGTGTTATTTGAGGTAGGCTACACAAAGGGAGTATTGGACATAGGATAAATCAGTATACGTTTCGCTTTCTTAGACACAAGTCGCTTTTATTGGTTCACGGCAGAGGGCTAACAAGGTCCCCTCTTGCTGTTATTGGTTTGCCCGGGGAAGGTTAAGTTAACCCACCGGAAGTCCCCTGACCGGGAGTCGCGGCGTCTTCGTATACTCACCTCAAGTCGCCCGTGTTTGAACACGGTATTAAGTATTGGGAAGTGGTGACATTTTGGCCTTCTGTGGAAGAGTGTGGAGTTATATCTACCTTACATACACATTAGGATTCGCCCTTCATTGTTATTGGTTTAGCTGGCCGTTTGAATTTTCTCGGTCCAGCCGGCACTATACAAACTTCAAGTGTCTTATTGGTTTAGCTGGCCGATCGACTATTCTCGGCCCAGCCGGCACTATACAAAGTTCAAGTGTATTGCCAGACGAGCTCCCCGTGACGATTTCCGCCCAGGAGCTACCACTAGTCCTAACCCTCATCTCCCTATCGGACGGATTTACACTTTTCGCCCTAGGGTCCACCAGGAGAGCTAACCACCCAGTACTGACGGGTACACAAGGTGAGTTTTCAACATGCAACATTCGAGCAGTCGCGATCAAGCGGATGGAAGCGACCGATCCAGCCGGCCTCAAGCCGGATCGGATCATGACTCGGATGGACGGAGTACCCCCTCCGGTAGTCAGTCGTCTGGGACCCCCGTGGGTGTTCGCGTCTCAGGAAGACTTTCTGAGAGCGACTACACCACATATCTTTACCAGCTGAATGTGACTGGCATGAAAAGAGAGCTGACGAGACACCTATTGAATATCTTTACCAGCTGAATGTGACTGGCATGAAAAGAGAGCTGACGAGACATCTATTGAATATGTTCACCAGCAGAATGGGGCCGGTCAACATACCAGTCAAGGGTGATCTCGACCGGTCGAAGCTACCCGGGAACATTTGGAACATGGTATAAGTACACTCGACGACCGAGATTTGGCTGACCAGCTAGCCTTGCTGCGACCCAAGAGCGCTAAGGATTTGGATCTAATCCCTACGGATGTATCCGAGAGCGAAAAATTGAGATCCCAATGTCACCATCGGATCGAGCAGGTACAGAACACAATCTAACCAAAATCAGAGCGGCTAGCCGTCCTCGATCAGGACAGACTGTGCGGTTTGCTTTATGGCAATGAATTCAGACAGTACTGGTTCAGAAGACGAGTACCCACGGCCTGGAGGCGATTTGGAAGAAGAACAATATCGTTATCTGTTTTCAGCGGAAGACGGTTAGTTTTCCAAGTCAGCACTTACCGGGTCAGGTAAGCAAAACGTTTTTTTTTCTGCCAGTGCTGACCAGGATTACCCTAGGCGGAATCTACCTACGGCGTGTCCATCAAACATGACACTCTAACTTGTTGGAAGTGGCTGACCTGCAAGAAAAGGGCCATCCAGCTGAACGCTGAATTTTACGTGTAAGTCATATGAAAAAGTGCACGAGGCTGGCCTCTGTCCGTTTGAACAGTTCTACAGCCAGATGAAGAAGTGACATGTCCCGACAAAGCATGCTGGGATCTTACCATCAGGGTTGAAAAACCTATAAATATAGATTGCTTGTCAGGTTGGAATCTGGTTCGAGCCAAACGGTCTAGTGTTAGGATCTTTGCATATGTTAGTAAGGGAAATAATCAGAAGCAGAGCAAAGCGTAACAGAAAATACATTTAAATTTGACAATTATGTCAGCCAATCCCGAGCAGCAATGCTGACCCCTTCCTGGTAAGTAGTGTACGAGTGGATGAATATTCTCGGTCCAAGGTGATTATGGAGCTAACTTGTTTCCCGGTGAATCACGAGGCTATTGGGAAAACTACCAATCACCGGATGAATGGTTCAAGCAATCCAAGGCTTGCGGTTTAATATACAATGAGAAGGTGTAAAAGACTAGCTGTTACAGGCTTTCACTGTTAGTTGCACCTTAGAAGCGTGCAATTAGGTAAGAAACAAATGTAATTTGTTTCTAATAGTTAAATTAATATTAGAAAAATAAAAGACTATTTATACTAGTTGTTTTTGTCTATTTTATATTCCGGTATATGAACTAGACACGACGGTAAGATTAAGAGTGAATATATTTTTGGGTGATATAAGGTTAAAAACACTATAAATAAAGGGCTAGCCTAGAGCGCACCAAACCAAAATCTGCACAGCATCCAATCCTGTGCACCCAGTAGGGGTAGGTTTGTCTTTATTGTAAAATATTGTAATTACTAGAAGACCTGACATCCGAAAAGCGAAGTATGTATAGGGTGGCAGCCGGTATTCATTTACACTGAGACTCTCCGAGTAGATGATACACTAGAGGGCGCCACGCAGAGAAGGTAGGCAGCTCGTCGGGCAACACTACTACGATACAACCCAAACGATATAGAAAAAGCGCAGCCAACACGAAACTTGCGTTACTGACAAACTATCCACTAGCAAGCACTGTCGACCCTTCGTCCAGTGGTAACAAGTAAGCAAGCCATTGTGCCAACAGCGGGTAAAAAGGATAAAAGGCGTGGAAATGCTCGAAGTCGTAGCCGTATAAGGCTATGTGAGAGAAATAGACGCCGTCCCAGTTGCTCAGCGCTGTTAGAGGGGACCCTTTTGACTGTAGATGCGAGGAAGTGTCGTATGGTGTCACGATTGAGCTCGTCAATTGCGCCAGAATCGTCACAAACGCTCGAGTTGCAACTGCGAAGACGGCGATATTGCGATCAGTTTTCATCTTAACGAATTTTTACTACATGTACTGTAATGGCACTCTATTTGTCAAGTCACAGAAATTCTGTGATTCAGACGGCGTTAATCAGAACAAGGTAGTCGAGCTACTTGGTCAATTTCTCGCTCGCAACGAACTGATTAAACAAATGAGCGAACGCCACGAGATAAAATCAACACGTGCGTCGGATGAACACTCTCTTGCTCTTGAAATTCTCAGTTTGTGACGCATAGCAGCCCCCCTGTAGCCAAGCGAGCGTGTCTTCGGCGCCTCATCTGCCGCATGCTCCAGCGCCTGCTCCACGGCGCAAGACCTGCGGAGTTTGCTATAGAGGAACTGGGCGACCTCCAGATGGTCCATATAGCACGCGGCGTTGAAAGCATCAAAGCTGTTGCAGACGTCTCGGTGGTGCTCAGTGAGCTACTGGACAACGGCCAGATGTCCATTCGTGGCAGCCAGCTCAAGAACAGTAGAAGTCCACCGCAAGTCAAACTGATTCGATTCGTTTTCATTATTAGCCGGCAGCTCTTCATCAACGTAGTCGTAATGCAGCCAGCGAGCGCAGCACGGTCACATAGCCTTGACGAGCAGCCTCATCAATAGGTTTGGCCTTTACCGGTATTTGCCATTCATTACAAATACTGTATTTACTAGTGGTATGTCGCATTTCGGATGTCAGGTCTTCTAGTAATTACAATATTTTACTATAAAGACAAACCTACCCCTACAGGGTGCACAGGATTGGATGCTGTGCAGATTTTGGTTTGGTGCGCTCTAGGCCAACCCATAAAAAAATCTAAACAATATACAAAGTGTAATATAAAACGGACCTAATAATATCCGTATTATTAGATACCCTCTTGGATTCGGTACTTGTATACGAATCGGGCTTCCTCGTGGATTATAATTGGTCCAATATTTCCATTTCAGAATGCAAGTCTGTATTTGAACTGTGATATTGTGGTGAAGTGGCTCTATTATTGATTAACAGGCGGATGAATGGTAGGTCCACCATCTGATTGGTTAAAACTTCCAACCGGAGTAGGTGTCCTGATTAAGCTTAAAATTCATGAGGATAACAGCGGACTGTATGTGGCAGAAGCACTGAGGGGCATCGGATCGGTACATAAGGATGTGAAAAGATTACGGGAAAGGTTCTGAGTCAGAAAGCTATGTGGACTAGCGAGGAGTGTGGCAGCGGTGCCAGACCAGGTCAGCAGTGTTGGGTCAGGTCAGCAGTGCTGCCCGGATCCGGCCAGCGTGGCCCGAGGCAGTTTGTCGTTCTATGAAGATGATCAACGGTAAGTGCAGACAGTCAAGGGTCGTGCGAGAGGCTCCGGTGATGCTGGCAGGGCTAGATCACTGTAGTAGCCTGGACAAGTCATTATTACCCAATCAGGTGGCTGAGGGGAAGACGATGAAGATAACAAGAGGACCACCATATTTGGTGTAGCAGGAGCGACCAAGAGGATGTACAGGCGGGTCGCCATATTTGGTGTAACACGGGCAACCAGAGGGATGTACATGCGGGTCACCATATTTTGGGTAGGGACACCAAAGGTTCATATTGGATTTAGCTAATCATAGACTTTGGTGTTTTGCCTCAATATGGTCAACGATGATGGAGCCTGCAGTTCTTTGAGCGTCATCATCATCCTCTTCTCTGCTGGCATAGATCACAAGAGATCCACCGGAATTCCTCTGACCAAGAGTAATTGGAATTCGTACACTTACTCAAGTCGCATGAGTTTGAAACACAGTATAATAGTAATGGAAGGGAAGGTGAAGTTTTGGCTGACTGTGGAATCTTATCTGAAGTTCGCGTTTACACATAAGATTGGAGTAACCCCTTTATTGTCTTTGGTTGTGATGGCCGATTGAGTAATCTCGGTCCAGTAGTAGCGGTATAATGAAACCAAGTATAACGCCTGTCCGCTCCCCGGAGAAGATTTCCGCCCAGGTGCAACCCTAGCCTTACCCATCGTCCCGCTGCCGTAACCAGGCATCTTACTCTTTCCAAGAGTCCACCAGGAGAGCGTAAACGCCAGTGCTGACGGGTACACAATGTGAAATTCCAAGAGAGCGCCTTCAGCTCAGCTGCCTGCTCCAGAACCAAGGTCTGCATCCCCTGCAACTTTATAAATGTGATGCCAACTCGCCGCATCAAGGTGTTAACGTCATGGATAGCAAACCACCAGTACATGGAGGGAGCGCATGGAGGAGACTTGAGGGTCAGGTAGCGCAAAAAGTGTCCGAGCCTAGCAAACCAATACCGAGGCCCACGACAACACAATAGTTCGACTTGGGGCACTTGGTCTTCATTATGATGGTGAGGTTTTGCTGTCTTCTGAAGTATGAGATAAGACGAGTAAGCTTAGAATAGAAGTGGCCCTGAAGAAATTCCTTATAAATCTCTTGCATGACCAAGTCAAGCTGATGGGCGCCGCGCCATATTCTTATCATGCCTGGAAGAACGACCTTTCCGTCTTGTATCTAAGGCTCTCAACCCGCCGGTCATGTTTCTCGCTCCGTCTGTGGACACTCCGATGAGTCTACTAAGCCAGGAAGGGCACATTGCGTCTAGCATCTTCCTCAGAACCCTAAACAACTCCCCTCCGGAGTCTTCTTCGAAGAGGGGTAGAGCTATGGGGTGAAAGTTGTAGAGAACACCTCGAATGCAGAAGCGTACTCTAACATCAAGGTAAGAGGTGTACAGATGAGTGGAAGAGTATAGTGCTATGGAGAAGGCCCATACTGACTCCAATGTCCGAAAGCACTGTTAGATTGACCGCCACAGCCACTCTAACTAGCGCTGCACCTCTCATCCTGTTAGCATTGCCCACATTTGCCACTCCGGTCTTCTCCCATGTCACCTTCCGATCTCTTGACGCCTGTCTGAAAGAGAGTCCTATCCCGACGTAGCTTAATATCAGGTCATTTTCTAGATGGTTGTTTAGCGTGACCGTATAAACATCCTGACTCTGAAGACAATTCCATCCTTCAAAAACTTGGATTCCTCTGTCCTTTTGATTTCGCAGCAACTGAGATCCTGCGACCTGGTCCTCATTGAGATAGTCTGCTGCAACGGTGCCGATGGTCCTGCTCCCAACTCCTTCCTCGTCATCCCTGTCCATTCTCATTGCCGCGAGAGCAGGATCACAGTAGGTATTACCGGTGTCAAAATATGCAAAAGAGCTACCATTCTGTGAATCTTCGTAAGAAGCTGTTGTGGCCTCAGCCTCTTCTTCATCGGCATCCTCATTATTGAACTCCTCTTCATCGTCCTCATTAAACAGCAGCTCTGCGATGATCACGTCAACTTCTTCCGTTTGACCTGGAGCTGGATCTACACCTGTAACTGACCATAGTGGGGCGGTTGGGTCTCTTTGTTGAAAGTCGGCATGCTCTCATCGAAGTATTTGTTCTTGTCTTCTAAAGAGAGCTTGAAGTAAACGGCCCATCTTTTTGTGTGCTGAGATTCCAGGTGATGTTTATAATTGTCCACTTTGAAAGGAACTTGAAGAACTGCACACTTGTTCTGACTTTTATCGGTTTCTTGGTAGGAGGATCAATTATGTACAGCAGAAGAAGAAGAGGAGGAGGCTGCCGAAGTAGAGGTGATGACGAAGGCAGCCGCAGCCACACTCTTTTGTTCTCGACCAAAGAAGTTGCAGAACTGGTCTCTCACCGACAGAACTGCCTTAGCCTCAGGTTCGCGCTGGGTAATCTTCAGTCCTTAAAGCAGCTCGTGCTGAGACTTTTCCTGGGAGGGAGTGTCGGGTCGCTTCTTCTTCTTGCGTGACGCAGTCGAGGAGGTTGAGGAAGAGGTGGAAGGAAACATCCTACTATCTTTCTCCTTGCAGATCGTTCTCTTTTATTGTTCGATGCAGGGCTGAACGGAGCCTGATCCCTGGCAATGATGAAGCCTGTCTGATGCGTGCTTTCGGTCTTATATATAGAAGTGTGTACGGAAGTAGGAGAGAGAAAAAGGAGAATGCAAAAAAACGCGGGAAACTGCCAAATGATGACGCGAAATGCCACCAAGAAGTGATCGTACCTAGAAAAACCACCTAGACATCCCTCCTAATATTAAGTATGGGTTAAAGTGTCCCTTAAAATCGACCCAGAAGATCGAGCCCCAACCCGATTTTGCCGGACAGTGAAAAAAGTGATGTGGACCACATCATGATTAAACGTGTCTGAATCTCCGCAAGCCACTTAAGTGCACAATGACGTCAAGGCGGTCTCAACGGGATAGTTTGGAGCCTAATTCGCGTGAGCTTCCTCGTCGTAGTAGCTGTTTCTTGCCCTTCGTCTTTTTCCTTGGAGTCTTCACTAGCATCTTCGCCCTCATTGTCAACGATTGGGAGTTTGTTGATCGCAGTAACATTGGAAACGTCAAGGCAACAGATTTTTTATCGTATGGACCAATTGACCTCTATCATTACTGGGGTCAACCGGGACCGATCCACGCTGGAAAAAGGACAAAAGAGTTTTGGCCAGATAAACCATTGCGATTGCCTTCCATTGACTGTCAGCCGTGCCTCCTCGTGGGGACAAGCACGCTGCACGTGAAAAGGACACGATGTTCGCAATGCTGACAACGCGATTCCGAACAATGAAGAGCTCACGATCTCATTCTCTCCGTTCCTTGGAGAAATATGCGCCTTGGGTACGTCATATTTACGTGGTGACAGACGGTCAAATTCCATCGTGGCTGGATATTGAGTCGCCAAAGCTCAGTATCGTAAAACATGCGGATATTTTCGCCAACAAGAGTCATCTGCCTGTCTTTTCGTCACCTGCAATTGAGTGGAACTTGGATAATATTCCCGGTCTGAGTGACATGTTTCTCTACTTTAATGACGACGTGTTTCTAGGCTCGCCAGTCCGACCAGAAGATTTTGTGAGTCAAGCTGGCGTGCAAAAAACATATTTGGCCTGGGAAATTCCACAATGTGCATCAAGATGTTGGGAATCAAGTCTCGCGAATGGAAGATGCGATGCAGAATGTAATGTCACGGCTTGTGATTATGATATGGGGGATTGTGGCTGTGACGTGAACCCGGTGAGTGGAGACGTGACGTGCAACGCCGAGAAAATTGCAAGTATTTTGGAACAAACGCCGAAACCGCTCAAGATTGCCCATCATTTGTGTCAAGGACTGTGTTACTATGTCTGGCTCGGAAATGGAGTGTGTGACCATCACTGTAATGTCAGTTCTTGTGCCTTTGATGGAGGAGATTGTGGCGTGGTGAACTACCACGCGGGAACGTACCGACCTCATTATGATATCAATGAGGAGGAAGAGGAAGAGG
>MIQA02024053.1:0-12537 GCA_001887855.2 Sclerospora graminicola
TTGCGGGTTGGATAATCCGATTCCTGCCAATCCGGTCTCTTTAGGGGTAGGTGGCCTGGATCGTGACTTTGTCCCGATCCGGCCGGCTTCCCACTCCGGTCGTATCCGACTTCCGATTCTTCTTTCTTAATTTTTTCTTCTTTGATATCCATAATATGCATTTGTTTGTTAGGATCATGGTCGAAACCATGATCCTTCCTCGGACTATGGCGACTTGCACCATAATCCGATCCGGCTCCAGCCGGGGTATAGCGGCCGGCACTACAGTGAGTAGTACCGTAATCCGGCATAGTACCGTAATCCGCCCCCGGCGGAGCCTCTAGGGGAGTAACTTCTTCTTTAATGTCAACCTCGAACTCCCCCAATCCGAGGTGACCATCGCATCCTTCCATCTTCAGCAGCATTGGGGGCGATATGCCTTCCCCCAATGCACCCGACACAACATCTTCAACAAATTTGACAGGTTTAGGTCATTCGCCCGCTAGGGACTCGCGGTGATATCCAGGGTCACCAAGAGATCCGGGCACGCGCACCATTGTGGTGTAGTCGCTCTCAGAAATTCTTCCTGAGATGCGAACACCCACGGGGGGCCCAGACGACTGACTGTCGGAGGGGTACTCCGTCCATCCGAGTCATGATCCGATCCGGCATCCGGCCGGCTCGATCGGTCACTTCCATCCGCTTGGCCGTGACGACTTGGATGATCCATGTTAAAAGCTCACCTTGTGTACCCGTCAGTACTGGCGGTTGCGCTCTCTTGATAGACCCTAGCGCGAAAAGTGTAAAGTCCGTCGAATAAGGAGACGAGGGTTAGGACTAGGGGTAGCTCCTGGGCGGAAATCTTCACCGGGGAGCTCGACTGGCAATATACTTGAAGTTTGTATACTGCGACGGCTGGACCGAGAATAATCGATCGGCCAGCCAAACCATTAATAATGAAGGGTAAATCCAAACGTATACGTAAAAGGGAATCCAAATATAACTCCACAATCTTCCACAGAAGGCCTAAATGTTACCACTTCCCAATACTTAATATACCGTGTTCAAAATACGGGCGACTTGAGGTGAGTATACGCAACGCCGCGACTCCCGGTGAGAGGACTTCCGGTGGGTTACCTTAACCTTCCCCGGGCAAACCAATAGCAGCAAGAGGGGACCTTGTTAGCCCTCCGCTGTGAACCAATAAAAGCGACTTGTGTCTAAGAAAGCGAAACGTATACTGATTTATCCCTATATCCAATACTCCCTTTTGTGTAACCTACACCAAATAGCCCGGCTGAACAGTCATGTGTCTTACCCGAAGTAGCCCGGTTAACTCCGATTTTGTGTACAAACCCGACCGGTACACCGAACCTAGCTGGTACCAGCCCGGCCGGTACATCGAACCCAGCCGGATCGGCCGGATGGCCATCCATCTGAACTCACTGGCCGCTGGCGTTAGCACTTCCTTGGCAGCTCCACGTCCGATCCGGGTGCCTCCTTCATCCACTAGAACACTCACCCTCCTTCAGGCCCCTTTCGCTCATACCTTCCAACCAATCCGCCCCTCGGCCGTCCGCCATCCGTGGTCGTCCCGTCCGTTTAGTCCGCTAGCCCAACTATCCACGTCTTCAGTCGCATTCATCCGGCCTGACTCCAGGTCTGGCCCCGTCCGGCCGCTGGTAGATACGCGCGGCGACGGCCATCCGGCACCTATGCCCTTGGTCCACATTTTCTGCCAATCAGAAGGCGCCCTCTGGAAAGTACTTCACACCTTCCCATCAATTAATTCATAAGTCACCATACCACAGTTCCTTGGCATTGTTTGGCGTAGGCCATTCAACAATCACCCTGACCTTCTCCGGATCAGGGCGCACCCCATTCTTGCCCACAGAGCACCCAAGAACGGGTATTTCAGGTGCACCGAAGGTGCACTTCTTTAGATTGACGTAGATGTTCTTTGTGAACATCTACATCGCTTTTACCGTGTTCAGCCTTGCTGTGGATGAACACGTCGTCGAAGTAGCTCGGTGCAAATTCTCGTACTGGGCGCAATAGATGCGTGACGCATCTATTGAATGTGGCAGGGGCATTTCGAAGCCCCTGTGGCATTACAAGCCACTCCCATAGCATACCGCTTGGAGTGCTTACAGCCGTGAGAGGGATATCCTTCTCACGCATAAGGATTTGGTAGAAACCATCCCTTAAATCGAGAGCACTGAAAACGGTGCTCCCGCTCATGCCATCAATGATGACATCTTTCCGCGGTATCGGCGTCTGCGCCGGTACGGTAGCTGCGTTCAGCTTATTAAAAACATGAAAGGTTCTCCACCCACCAGTGGATTTCTTAACGCAAAAGGTGGGACTGGAGTGCGGTGAGGTCGACTCCCGCACATGTCCCGCCTTACGACGAGTTTCAAAGAACTCGTCGATCGCCTTGACCAGGTCACGCGGCAATGCCCATTGCCGCGTGGCACAGTACTTTTTGCCAGGCACGAGATCAATCTCGTGCTTAGTTCCCTTATCCTTAGGGAGCTCACAAGGTACTTCTTCTGGGAATACGTCAGCGTATTCCCAAAGTACCTGCTAGTATGGGGAAGTCGCGTTAAGTGACTCCCAGCTCTGCGCTTCAAAGCGCTGAACTTTGGTTTGTTCATTGGGAACGGTCTCGCTCCCAATGTATCTTGCCTGCAGCATTGATATTCGTTCACGAATGTCCACAACATCGTCTGTTGCAACCATGACACAGATCTGATCGATCTGATCATCGTGCAAGTTCTTAACGAACTTCTTCCAGCTCAAGGCTGGAAGGGCCATTACCTCTGAACTTAAGTGCGGAGGGTTGTCGAGTGTGAGAGACTTCGTAGCTAATCCAGTCTCTGTCTGCGTCAAGACGTTGATCGTCTCGACGGACACAGCTGCGAGATCAGACGCACTCGTCTGATCTGTTGCCTGATCTGTTGCACGGTGATTATCACTCGTGCACAAGGCATTATCTTCATGGTGACCACTGTCAACCATGGGTTTTCACACTCACGACTGCTCTCAGTCGTGGGTTCTTCGTCTTCGACACGGAAGTTGTTTACATCCGTGTCGGTTTCTTCGTTTTCACGGTGGGTGTTTCCCACCGTGGGTAAATTCTCCACACCACGACCGTCATAGGTCGTGGTTAATTCAACACGGGGGTGTTTGTTACCCGTGTTGCACTCGTTACTAACACGCAAGGACTCTTCCGTTGCGTGTGCAAGTCCCACTGGACTCTTATCAGCGGGTGTACCATCCGCTGATAGTGTCAGATCAGACCTGGTGGTGCCATCGCTACCCACCAGACTTCCTGGCTCTGCGGTTGTATCGTTAGATATTGCCGGGTTACTCACAGGGTGATCAGTTCCTGTGGGTCCGCCGCAGTACCCAGTCGATCATTGGTTGATGCTTGGACATCCAAGGGTGTAATACCCAAGATGACATCGAACTTATCGTCAAGATCGAGGACAATGTATTCGTCCTCGAACGGCAGTTCGTCTAACTCGAGGCGTGTGCGAATTACACGCTTTGGTATAGTCACGGTTGCACCTGTTGCTAACCGGACTGACAACATACTTCGTGGAGAATCAATCTCCACGAAATCCAACGACGTTAGAACCTGAGTTCTAACGAAATTGTTTGACGCACCTGTGTCAAAAAGTGCGCGCATGGGGACATCGTTTCCATGTGGCTTAACTTACAAGGTGATGAGAGGTTTCCCTTCACCCTGCACCTTTTGACAGGACATAGTCCGGTCTGGGGCTATTATCCTCACATGCCCGATGTCGGCATGTGAGATAACCCGTCCAGTAGGACACCCCGCCCCTACTGGTTGTTGAAGTTTTTTGCATCAACAGAGGGTTGCCCCTGTTGATGACGCTTACCAGCAGACTGTCCAGTCCGCTGACTGCGTGGTGCCGGTCGCGGTGCCATGCATCATGGGCGTAATGGCCAATCTTCGCGTATCTGTTCCAGCGAATGAACTTCTTCTTCTTCGGTTGCATCGGTGTCGAAGCAACTGCAACCGATAAATCAACGGTTCTGGACCTCCTCCGCCCGTGCTCTGGCGCGGGTTTCGGTGTCGTGGGACGAAGTGTGAACTTCGTCTGTTCGAGAAATTATTATTAACATGCTGCACTGGCGGCATGTTAAAGTCGAAAGGCTGTTTAGCCCTTCGACTAAGCCCAGCATGCGTTGACGCTGAACGCATGCTAAATTCTTCTCGGATGCTTTAGTCTATAGCATCCCTCAGAGTCTTTGGCGGAATTCGGTAAAGACTCTGCTTGGTGGGACGTCATTCAGTCCCTTCATGAAGCCAGTGACCTGCATGGCAGGGGGCACCGGCTCATATACAATATTTGACAACAAATATTGTATTTTATGAGCGTAAGCTTGAAGACTACGCTTACCTCGCCGGGGTTCCATGAATTCTTCTCGGCAACTAAGCTCCATTTCTGGAGCTTCGAAGTTGAGCTTTAGCTCAGCTTTCAATTCCTGATAAGTCAGGAACGCAGATTCATCAGTGGATCTGCGGCTCATTGCCCATGCCCTGGCGCGACCGCCCAGGCAAGTGGTGGCAAAATAAACTTGTGAACGCGGGTCCACAATCTTTTGCGCAGAGATGGCGTCTTCCACCTCTGCGAACCATCTACGAAGGGGTTCACCCCCTTGACCAGTAAAGTGCGGAATCCGCGCCTTTACTACATCAACGCTCGCTGTGGGCGTTGTTGGTGGTGACCGTGTCATTACGGAACGCACCTGAGGATCTATGTACATCCTCTTGAAACGGTTTACCGTTTCTAAAGGTTCCTCCGAGGTAAAAGCTCGGAGGACGGTGGTGATGTCGGTTCCCATAGTCCGCATCATCCCCACCACAGTTTCCACACTTCTTTCTGGAAACTGAGGGAAAGTTTCCCTCACTAAGTCTTCCGCGAGCTGTCGCTCGCGCTCACGATCGCTGACCGTCGTCGTGACGATCGGGCGGCCTTTAAACCTTCGTTCCGCTAGTTAACTAGCGAACAGTGATCGTTAAGACGGACCACAAAGTGCTACCAGGTGAAACAGGCTAGCTGTTACAGGCTTACACTATTTGAATTGCAAGTGAGGAAGCGTGCAATTGGTTAGGAACAAATGTAATTTGTTCCTCAATAGTTTAATTAAGATTAAACTAGATGTTTAATTAATTAAATAGTCCCTTAGTTATATCTGTTAATATATAACTACGACACGTGGCTACAAGACGGTAAGTTTAAGATATTTATAAGTGGTTTAGAGCTAACTACTATAATTAGATCTAGACTAATCATATAAATATGTAATATAAAACTGATCTAATAATACTCTTATTATTGGATCTCTTCTTAGATTCGATATTTGTATCAGAATCTGTTTACCAGGGTGGATTATAATAACTTATAATTCAATATTCACATTTCAGACAGCAAGTCTGAATTTGAACTGTGATATTTCAACTTAAATATCACTTATGTAATGGTACCCATTACAGGAACCGATGTTTCTGAGGGCGGATTTTCCTGACCTCCTGAAGGAGTTTGAGAAGGACACTTCTCCTCAAACTCGTAAGAAGCATCAACACTAGGTGCTGATACATTAAGGGCATCAATCAGGCCCTTAGCCGTAGCGGGTACTGAGTAACCTCGGTACCCTCGCAGCTCCTTTTCGCTCAGACGAGGATCTCCTTTGGGACAACAAGGGCAAGCCATGTGAGAAGGTGCTCCACATGAAATTCCTTCTTTGATGCAGGTAAAGTGGATAAATTCCATTTTTTCTGAACGTGAGTGCTTTAAAAAAAGCGCTCGCGATTTACGTGAACTCGCTTCACGTAATCGTCGGGACCTTTGTTGTAGTTATCAACAAAGGCATTCCAACTTTGCGTCAGGGTGTCTTTATCGTCCCTGTTCTTATGCGACCCTTTTCGGTTCGTATAATAACGAGCCTGAAAGAAAAGGTCGATAAAGTACATCATCGGTACTCCTACCGAATCAGCGATTGCGAAGGTGTTCGTAATCATCAAGCGCGTTGATGTCAAACAACGGGTATTGAATCGCGCTTGGTATGCCCGCCACTGTTGGGTATTAACGTCCATGCTGGGGTCCAAAACCCCACTTTGTACGGAACATGTGGTTCCGTACGACAAGACAAATCATAAGTAGCGTTAGCCACTTCTGCACGCTGTTTCTTGGCAGGTGGAGTGCCACCTGCCATCCCAAAGTCGTCGTCTCGACCAGGGGAGTGACGAGGTCCAGGAGGAGCTCTCCGCTCCTTCTGCCATCGTATGACGGAATTGTCGCTGTCGACAGCGTCAGAATCCACGTCGCCCTCATTTCCTGGCGAAGAAATTCTAGCGAGCTTACGTTCGCTAGTCCCTCGCGGAGGACGGTGACGTCCTCATCCTCTTCTTCGGTGTCCGAAGAATCTCAGAAGACTGACGAGCACTTCTTCGCCACCCGCCATTCGGCAGGTGAAAGCGTACTAGATGTCGCACTAGCGACATCTTCACGTCCCCTCTTAGACACTGCTACCGCAGCGTCTACTACGAGAGACAATGGGTCTCTCGGCTTCTTCTCCACCGCTACATTAGCAGCGTCGCCATTCGATGTTGGCACCTCTGCATGTGATGCAGAGGTGGATGATACGTTAGCAGTTTCAGGAGTATTTTTACGAGCGCCGCCGCGTATCTCGACCATTAAATTCTTCTGGTCGTTAATAATTGTAATCAAAATATTGTTACGACCAACAAGTGCCACCATTCGATTGGACAATATTACCTACTATTATTGGCCAACCACCTTGAGTGGTGTGTGTGTGTGATGTAATGGGGTACCATTACATAAGTGATATTTTAAAATATCACAGTTCAACTTCAGACTGCTGTCTGAAATGCGAATATTGGATTATAAGTTATTATAATCCACCCTGAGAAACAGATTCTGATACAAATATCGAATCTAAGAAGAGATCTAATAACCAGAGTATGATTAGATCATTTTTATATTACATGTTTATATGATTAGTCTGGATCTAATTATAGTAGTTAGCTCTAAACCACTCATAAATATATCACTCTTTAACTTACCGCCTTGCAGTCACGTGTCTTAGTTATATATTCATATATATAACTAAGGGACTATTTAATCAATTAAATAGTCCAACTCTAAGTTTAATCTTAATTAAACTATTGCGAAACAAATTACATTTGTTTCTAACCAATTGCACTCTTCCTCACTTGCAATTTAACAGTGTACGCGTGTAACAGCTAGCCTGTTACACCCTAAGCAAAGTGTCGCTACTCCACGTGTCGCGGTCATTGGGAGCGCAGGGTTAACTAGGCCCCTGTAGCTCAACTTAATTCCCGGTTAAGACGCGTATAGACGCATTTTGGCTTACCGGAAGTCCCCCGACGGGATTTGCTTAGGTTTTCGACCCTCACCCCCTCACGCGCACGTGTTTTGAATACGTTTACTAATTGAAAAGGTTTTGTAGAGATAACGTTGTGGTTCACTGTGGGAGATCGTGGTTTTATCGTGTTTTTTATTTCGTGGTTTCTCGTTATCTCTCGTTTTATTGGCTGGCCTGATCGGACGAAATATCCCGATCAGTGCCCTTTAGATGCTTTAACTAAGTATCGACACTAACTCGTTCTCCGGTGAAGATTCCCACCCGAGAACAACCCCCGTCTCGAGAAGGTCACCTCCTCCGACCTGATTCGAATTATCCTTCTCATCTAGAGTCCACCCGAGTGAGTGTAACCACCGAAGATTAATGGTTACACAAGGTAAGATGAAATTAAAACATGGATTCTATCGCACATGACGACCGCTTACAAGACCGGGAGGATCGGATCAGCCATCATAGTGATGATTCATCCGATTCTGATGCCGATCAGGATCAACGGAGTGCCCCCTCCGATAGTTGGTCGTCCGGGCGATTGGGTATCCGAGTTCCACCCAAAACCTCCGTTCTGGATTGGAAATCGGCTCCACCACATCTCCTCAAGCATATAGTGCTGGGATAGCAATCATCGTATTGAACAGCTGGACTCTTTTCCCATGACCGCCGTACTACGTGTGGTTGCGGTAGCTAACCGCCGTTGGATGCTTCTGATGCGATGAGCCCATTTTTTCTCGCCTGAATCTGTCCATCCAATTTCATAGCCAAAATATTTTACCGTCTCCCATACCGGTAATACCGGTATACCGTACTATTTCGCCGGTACTGATTTCACCTGTAAGAAAAAACTTGCTTTTGGCCGGTCGAATTTTTAAACCAGCCACCCCCCCCCAAACCTGTGCACTATTCGCAACACGTCTGGCGCTAGAGCCGAACGTTTCACAAACCCCGTTGAATCGTCTACAAATGCTGAAAACCGATGTTCCACAGACTGGTTATGTTGGATCGGGTGAATCCTCTGTAAACTATGGTCTTGCATTATAGCCAAACCAAGTGGTTCAACCGCCAAGATAAAAAGCAGGGGGACAAGCGGGTACCCTTGTCCGATGCCAGATTTAACCTGGATCGGCCTTGATAACTGCAGATTGACATAAAACTCTGCTGACGTGCCGGAATGCATCCTATCCACCAACTCGACAAATGAGTCCGAGAAACCAAACAGCGACAGAGCAATATTAAAGTACTGTCGATCCACTGTATTGTAGGCCTTTCGAAAGTCAAGAAATAATATACCAGCACTATTGTGTTCATCTAATTTTTCCACCATATCTAGTGCGATAGCGATTCCATCATAATTACTGCCTTTTCCATCTTTCGTCCTGCCACGAAACCCTGTTGGGTATCACCAATCAAGTGACCAAGAAATTGTTGCAACTGACGCGCCAAAAATTTTTGCGAATCCAGTGGTGAGTAATGATATAGGCCTATAATCCAATGCATCACTCGAATCCCCTTTTTTCTCAAAGGGATGACCACAGCTTTCATGAATGACTTACATCCGCACTAATGGTGCCTGTAATGGGGTACCATTACATAAGTGATATTTGAGTAGAAATATCACAGTTCAATTTCAGACGTAATACCTGAAACGTGAATATTGGATTATAAGTTGTCATAATCCACCTTTGAGAACAGATTCTGATATAATCGAATCTAACAAGTAATCTAATGATAAAAATATCATTAGATCAGTTTATACTACATGTTACTATGATTAGTCTAGGTCTAATTATACTAGTTAGCTCTTAACCAACCATAAATATATTCACTCTTAAACTTACCTTCTAGCACTCAAGCCCCTTAGGTGTATATATAGTAACATATATATACTTAATCGATAGTTAATTAATACACTAATTACTTTCCTATCTAAGTTTATCTAAGGTAAACTAAGGAGGACCAAATTACATTTGGTCCTACACAATTTGCACGCTTCCTCATTGCAACTAACAGTGTAAGCCGCGTAACAGCAGCCCTGTTACACCTGGTAGCACTTCGTGGTCCGTCCAAACGACCACTTTTGACACGTTCCGCTAGTTAACTAGCAGAACGAAGGTTTAAGAGCCGCTAGCTGTCATGACAACAGCCAGTGAACGTGAGCGTGAGCGCCAGCTCGCGCACGACCTAGTTATGGAAAACTTTCCTAACTGGCCACCGAGTGCTCTGGTCACATTGACCGAGATGATTCGGACCATAGGGCCCGAAATCATCACTCTCCTCCGTGGCAAGTCCTCGGAGGACGCCTTAGAAACGGTTACCCGTTTCAAGAAACTGTATGTCGACCCTCAGGTGCGTCATGCTCTGTTGCGCTCCCAACCGGCGACAGCAACAGCAGCGCCCGCATCTAGTGCGAGCGTTGAAGTAGTAAAGGCGCGGATCCCGCCCTTTACTGGCGAAGGGGGCGAACCTCTTCGTAGGTGGTTCGCAGAGGTAGAGGATGCTCTCACTGCGCAGAAGGTTGCGGACCCGCGTTCACAAGCTTATTTCGCCACCACATGCCTAGGCGGTCGCGCCAGGGCATGGGCGATGAGCCGCAGATCCACTGATGGAACTGCGTTCCTGACTATCAGGTTCTAAAAGCTGAGCTAAAGCACAACTTTGAAGCTCCAGAAATGGAGCTTAGCTGCCGTGAAGAGTTCATGGAACTCAGGCAGGGCAAGGTGAGCCTACATGCGTACGCTCAGAAAATACAATATTTATTGTCAAATATTGTATATGAACCGGTGCCTCCTGCCATGCAGGTCACCGCCTTCATGAGGAGACTGAATGACGGTCCCATCAAACAGAGTATTTACCGGGTTCCTTCGAAGACTCTGAGCGATGCTATAGACCAAAGCATCCGGGAGGAGTTCAGCATGCGTCGCTCAGCAGCGCATGCTGGGGTTAGTCGGAAAGCGCAAGCACCTTTCGACTTTAACATGCCGCTAACGCAGCATGTTAATAATAACAACCAAAACTTCCAATCGAGACGAAGCTCACACTTCGTTCCGAGACACCCTAATCCGCGTCATAATGCGAGCGGAGGAGGTCCAGAACCTATGGACCTATCGGTTGCAGTTGCCTCAACTCCGAGGCAACCGAAAAACAAGAAGTTTCTTCGCTGCAATCGATGCGCGAAAATGGGCCATTACGCCCATGAATGTATGGCGCCGCGTCCGGCACCACGCAGTCAGCGGACTGGGCAGTCTGCTGGCAAGCGACATCAACAGGGGCAACCCTCTGTTGATGCAAAAAACGTGAACAACCAGTAGGGGCGGGGTGCCCTACTGGACGGGTTATCTCGCATGCCGACATCGGGCACGTGAGGATAATAGCCCCGGACGGGACTATGTCCTGTCAACGTGTGCAGGGTGAAGAGAAACCTCTCATCACCCTTGAAGTTAGGCCACATGGAAACGATGTCCCCATGCGTGCTCTGTTTGACACAGGAGCGTCAAACAATTTCGTTAGAACTGAGGTACCGTAATCCTTATGTGCTTCCTGACAGCTATATTTTTCATGACCCAACCCTGTCAAACAATGATATTTTGCAGATTTCGGTTAAATTACTTACGAGCCACTATAAATTGAATTTATATAGTTGGTTATATTACGGTATCAGGAAGGACATAAATTCTGCGGAAAATATATATGCCAAGCGCTGATTGGCCACTTGGAGGTGTCAGTTGCAAGCCAACGTCAGGAAGCACATAAGGATTACGGTACTAACGTCGTTGAACTTCGAGGAGATTGAATCTCCAAGAAGCATGCTATCAGTCCGGTTAGTAACAGGTGCAACCGTGACTATACCGAAGCGTGTAATTCGAACACACCTCGAGTTAGACGAACTATCGTTCGAGGATGAATACATCGTCCTCGATCTTGACGACAAGTTCGATGTCATCTTGGGCATCCCTTGGATGTCCAAGCATCAACCAACGATCGACTGGGTTAACCTGTCGATCGACTGCGGCGGTTTCACGGGATCGGATCACCTGTGAGTAATCCGGCTGTATCTAATGATACAACCGCAGTGTCAGGCAGTCTGGTGGATAGCGATGGCACCACCAGACCTGATCCGACTAGGTCAGCGGATAGTACACCCGCTGATCAGAGTCCAGAGGGACGCGAACGCGCGACGAACGAGTCGTTGCGTGTCAGGAATGTGTGCAGCACGGGCGCAAAGCACTCCCGTGTTGAAGTAACTACTACGACCGATGACGGTCGTGGTATAGAGAATGCGCACGCGGTGGGAAACACCCACCGTGAAAAGAATGAAACCGTCACGGAAGCAAATGACTTCCGTGTCGAAAATAAAGAACTCACGACTAAGAACAGTCGAGAGTGCATGAACACCATGGTAGACAGTGGTCACCATGAAGAAAAGGCCTTGTGCAGGAGTGATGATCACCGTGCCACAGATCGGACAAGTGCGTCTGATCTGGCAGCTGCGTCCGTCGAGACGATCACCGGTCTGACGCAGACAGAGACCGGATTAGCTACCCAGTCTCTCACACTTGACAACCCTCCGAACCTAAGTTCAGAGATGATGGCCCTTCCAGCCTTGAGCTGGAAGAAGTTCGTAAAGAACTTGCGAAATGATCAGATCGAACAGATCTGCGTCATTGTCGCATCTGATGAGGTTGTGGATATTCGCGAGCGAATATCCACTTTACAATTGGAAGACATCGGGAACGAACTCGTTCCCAGTGATCAAACCAAAGTTCAGCGCTTTGAAGCGCAGAGCTGGGAGTCGCTTAAGGCGACTTCTCCGTACTACGAAGTATTCCCAGAAGAAGTACCGTGTGAGCTCCCCAAGGATAAGGGAACGAGACACGAAATTGATCTCGTCCCCGGCACGAAGTACTGTGTCACGCGGCAATGGCCATTGCCGCGCGATCAAGTTAAAGCCATCGATGAGTTCTTCGAAACTCGTCGTAAGGCGGGACATGTGCGGGAGTCTACCTCACCGCACTCCAGCCCACCTTCTGCGTTAAGAAGTCCACTGGTGGGTGGAGAATCGTTCACGCTTTCAATAAACTGAACGCAGCAACGGTACCGGCGCAAACGCCGATACCGAGGAAG